>PVKH010025027.1:0-13502 GCA_004027955.1 Chaetophractus vellerosus | reverse complement strand
CAGCTACCTCTGGCTCTCCTTAGGGTGGTATTGTAGTGAAGCATTCCAGTGAGACACCTCCGCATGAACAGCTTTCACTGGCACACCAAAGAGCTGATTTCAAGCAAATTCTACTTGCATGAAACCACAGTGACTTCTATGTCAATAGTGAGCCATGGCTGTTATGCCTGCTCCGGAAAGGTGCGGTATCAGCCCTGAAGGGATTGGGAGGGTCTTCCTTGGATTCTCCAGTTCAGTCCTGTGGGTATTGACTGCTCTTTTCCTCTGTTATTCCTGTATTATTAGAGTTCCCTTAATTCTTTTTAGCCACTCCTTCTTTATGCCAATCCTCTCTTATAGCTGATGGTTCTTTAAACTTTTCCTCTGTGCGGTTTCTGTCTTCTGATTGGGCTATCAATATCTCCAGAGGTTCCTAATCCGTTGTTTTTGTTTTGTTTTTCTTTTCAGTACAAAAGCTCTGGATGTCCTTCTTTGCGTATTTATTTGCAAATGAGATTACTAAGAGTAACAGGTTCTTCACAGCTTACTTAGTCATGTGAAGCCTGCCACTCACATCAGGCACTTACCAAGCTTTTCCATTTCCTTAGATAAAAGAAGGGACTCCAAGCAGCACCCCCATTGATAAAGAAACTTTGGACAGAGATGAACACATCTGGAGCCAATTTGGGGTTCCTCTTTCTGGTTCAGGTATAGGCTCAAAGCCTTATCTTCTGTACATCTTGGTTTCACCTGGCAGGTTTCAAGCCAAAGAGTTATGTCTTGGTTGAATTTTGAGGTGATCAATTTTTGAAACAAATGATTTATATTTAACCAAGTTATTCTTTACCTATATAGGCAAGAGAAGCTTAAAGTATAGAATTGCACATGTAACAGAAAGAAAGAGAGAGAGGAAGGAAGGAAGGAAGGAAGGAAGGAAGGAAGGAAGGAAGGAAGGAAGGAAGGAAGGAAGGAAGGAAGGAAGGAAAGAAAGAAAGAAAGAAAGAAAGAAAGAAAGAAAGAAAGAAAGAAAGAAAGAAAGAAAGAAAGGCTAACTGAAATCATAGGATTAAACTTTAACTTATGGTATATATGCTCATTTGTTCAGTGCAAAGTTATTGAGTTCCTATAATGGCAGTTTTACCCAAATAAATCCAATTTATTGTAGTTGCAGTTTAAATGCTAATATGAGTCTTTTAAGTTTATGAAATAGATCCATTAGTTTAAATATACAAAATTAGCTTAACATTTGAAAAATGAAATTAATGAATTAGAAACTTTTCAAGTTATCAAAGTTTATTATTATGCTACAGTAATTAAGACAGCATGGTCCTAGCATGAGAATAGATGCATGTATCAGTGGAAATGAATGGGAGCAAGGAAATAAACCAGGTATATAGAAAAATAGTGTGGAAAGTATTGACTATCTACCTAATAGTGTGAGGAGAATTGTGATCTGTCCAGGCCCAATGGGGAGAGAGATAAAGTGAAATACTTCATGACATATACATAAGTAAATTTCAGATAATCAAAGGAACAACAACAACAATCCTGTAAATGCTTCTATCTAGAAGATAATTTTTTATAGAATTCTGGTGAGGAAAATGTTCATAAGCAAGACCCAAAGGCAGAAGTAATAAAAGAAAATAGCACTTAAAATTTTGAAATTGGTGTATGACAGCCTATATTATAACAAAGAAAAAATAAAAATAAAGACTGAGAGAAAACATTTGCCACAGATATAAGAATATATATATATACACACATATATAAAATAGAAATAATCTACAAATCAATACTTAAAAAGCAATAAAATAGAATCAGGTACAACAAAATTTAAAAAGTACATCAGAGATGAAGATATACAAATGGCTAATAAATATATTGAAAAGACATTCCAACTCATAGGGAGGTACAAATTGAAAGAAGATGCCTTTTATCATCAATCAATTGACTAAAAACTGTAAAAGACAGATAGTAGCCAGTGTTAATTATAGTGTGAGGTGAAAGACTATATTGGAGGTGAATTTGGCAGCAACTGTCAAAATATAAATTTCGCATACTCTTCAACAAAAATATCCTACTGCTAGGAATCCATTCAACATAAAAATATTCACAAATGGACATGATATTTATACAATGATGTTCACTGCTGCACTAAATTTATTAGCTTGAAATGGAAAACTGCACCTAATTGACCAGCCATGAAATGACAGATAAACTATGTGCTGGTCCTTGGCCTCCTCATTGCTCAGCTCCATTCCTCTCCTCCTCCTGCAAGGTTGTGTATAGCAAAGTCCTGTCCCCTGCAGACTTCTTTTCCTAGGCCTCTCTCCCAAATGGCTCTTGAGTCATTGAGCCCAATGGGAAAGTACTCTTGTGAGACTGGAGGGCAGGAAGAGAAAAGAAGGCCAAAGTATTTTCTCCTTCCCTCTCTGCTTGAGGTATTGCTTCTGGCGTTGATTGGATCTGCCTCAAGATCCATGCATCTGCTGGTTCAAACTTGTCTTGGGTAATTTCAGCCCGTGGGGAATACTAACACAGCCTCTTCATCTTGTATCTATAATTTAAGGATGCTAGTGCTTCCTATTGTGGTTAATCTGTAGATTGCCTCTTTGTTCCTACTTGGCTTTTCAATCATCATCCATCATATCTATAATTAATTCTTTGTGTAAAATATGCTCTATTTGTAATACTTAAAATGATTTTTGTTTTCCTGGCCAGAATACAAAGATACACATGCACACCTCTGCAGCTGTTCAAAAAAACCCTCTGCTAGGAGCAAGCATGTCCTACATAAGTTGTTAACTCATGAAGGAGAGTTGCAATACCTTATGTTCAATATGGCCAAAATTTTAAAAAGTCAAACCAAGTGTGTATGCATTAATGTATTTTTATGACAATAATAATGATAACAGCAACTAACCTTTGTAGGAAAAAAAAAAAAACAGGTAGAGGAAAATACCCACTAAGAGGAGAGGTTACTTCTGTGAAGTTGAAGGCTGGAGTACGTGTGCCACTTTTGATTTTATGTAGTACTATGTTGTTTGATTTTTTATCTTGCAGTAAGGTACATTTGCAAATAAAAAAAACACACTTTCTAATATGATTGTTTTTGTAAAAAATATGTAAATCCATATGCATTTGTAAAAGGGAGCTGTCTGAAAGCACAGTCAGTTCTGCTATACCACTTGATTTGAAAATGAAAGTTTGTCCTATTATGAATGATATATTAGGGAATAATTTCAGCATACCACAAATTTTGCCTTTGCTTATATGAGGTTTGGCCAGCAAGAAACACGAGGTGAATGTCTCGAACTACACCCACCTGAACTGAAAGGTATAGGAATATATAAAATGGGCACACACACACTCACAAGACACACCCCTCAAACATATACAAGCTATCTCAGTTCACCTGCGTGTTAAGTATGTCGAGTCACAGCCATCCACATCAGGGTGACTACTTTCTGTCTGATTTCAGATCACTCTCTTTCTATTGCTTCATGATAACTCACAAGTTGTAACTCTTCTAATGCCCACTTCTACACACAGACTTCAGGTCTTCTTTAAAGAAAGCACTGTATTTAGGATGATATTTCTGTATTTCTTAACCATGTAGAATGTGTAAAAATGTGCTACCATTTTTATTGGTTTCTGGTGTTTTTTCCTTATGGGTCATTATGAAGTGTTTGCATATTTTACCCCTAGCCCCATTTTTACCATAATCTCTGTGGTTTTATAGCACAATTTTGCATAGTATACTGATGTTTAGGAAAACAGATGTCACTTTATGGTAGAATTGACTGTATATATTCCAAAATGTTAGTAGTGTGTATGGGTAGTTATTTATTTGTTGCTCATTTGTAGGTTGTTTTTTATTTCTAAAAGAATCATGCATTCACAGTTTAAATCTACATAAGCATTTTTTTTTTTTAAATAAGATGAAAGCTAAAGGTTGATCACAGCTATTCTAGGTGAAGGCTGGAACTATTCTAATGAGCGCCACACAATGGTGATGTAATCAATTCAGTGCCCTCTAATCTGCCTAAAGGGTACAATCACTTCTCCTCCTCCTGAAAACAGAGATAAGTTTTCCCAGCAACGTGTTGGTAGCTTCTACACTCAGTGGGTCCCCATACTTGATAAAAAGAATAGATAAGGTATGGCCAGTCAAGATTCTATTAAATGTAGACCATGAAATAAGCCAAATGCCCTGAAATTGGTTTGAATATATTCAAATCCAGAATCACATACAGAAATATAAAAGTAATAACAACCAGTACTATATTCAGAACTTACTGACTTTTGAGTTAAGAATTCTTAAGTGAGATTAAAGCACCCTGTCCTTTTAGGAACTATGACTCTGTGGAGACTAAAAATTGGAATGCAATGTGAATTTAAAAGGAAGAAAAAAATGAATTTTTCTCATGTGAGTTGACTCTTGAAATTCCACTCACTTTTTCAGAGTGAACTTTTATCTGCATTATCACTTTTATTTATTCCCTTTCCAAGGCAGTGTCATTTTCTTTTCTTTCTTTTTTTTTTTTTATTTAAAGCATTAATTTACGTCAGCTATAGTCAAATTGCACTTTGTGTCTTTGATTTGGCCATGACTAGCTAAGTGCTCCTTCCCCCTACCCCCACGTGCTCTGATGCTGGGACAGAGCCCATTGAACTATGAACTAACTGATTCTTGACCCTTGTATTTTCCTGTCTCCCTACACAGAATTTGCTGTTGCCCAAGCTCTCTGTGGAGCTTTGTTTCTAGCTCTGTTCTCTGACAAAAGCCTTATTCTGTGCTGCACAGCTAGTTCTCCTTGTTCAGTCTCTGGCTTCAACCACTGAATCACATATATTCTTCAGCTGGGAATCAGAAATAGCAGAGATGAGGAGCCAAGGAGCCCAACAGGATATTTCAGTTTCCCAGGGAGTTCGCATGATGTTTTACATGATGAGGCCCAATGAAACGTCATTTCAAACCGTAGAAGAGGTACCTGATTACGTAAAAAAGGTGAGATTATGTGGGAAGAGGCTACTCCTACTTTACCTTAAGAAGAAGAAGTTAAACACATTCTGGAGTTTATAGTCTTCATATAATTAAACTCTATTCAAAATAATTCTGCTTCTTGAAGGCATGGAGCAGGTGTAGAATTTCTGTCTGAATTGGATTTCTGTACAATATCCACAGCTATTTTCTATTAATTGTCCCCCTTATGCATCAGAATGTGATAAACTTTTAAAAAAAATTTTCCTAGACATGATGGCATTGCAAATTTAGCTATTGGGAGCTCATAGTCAATTACCACATCACTAAACTTTGTAACAATTTTGGTTTTCAAGCAGTAAACTTATGCACTATCTCCTGGGAAAATATTTCTTCTCTAATTTGGTGGAATAGTTCTGCGGAATGTAGGATCACACTGACTGAGTCCAACTCTGACTTCCCAAATTTGAACATGAAACAAGTTTTCTTTGAAACTCTAAAGCATTCAGAGGCACTTTTCACTTCTGGTTCCTGGCTATGATTGGAAGTGGAAATATCCAGAATTAGAACTTGAATACTGAAGTTCCCCACCCTGTCGAAGTTGCTCCTCCAGCACTTACTAGCTCAGGCCAGAAATAGAAAAAAGTGACATCAGAGAAAATGTTCTTGGGAATTCGGTTTAGAATACTTTCAAAACTCATTATTAGCTTTCAAGTGAGTGAAACCTAGATTTTTTCAGGATCTCATACTGTTCCTTCTTTCTGATTTTCTGAAAGAAAAAAATGTGGATTTATAATTTGTTATTATTTATTGAAACAACAAAACCTAATACAATGAGAGAACATCAGAGTTAAAGCTTAAAGGATAGAACCTAAATGGTATCTGAAACAAACCTTTTAAAATTCCTTAGGTCTCTGAAATAATGTACTCTGAGGAAAATTCTTTGCTCCTACAGTTTCATTTTCATCATTAAAAGTAACTTGAGAAATGCTAACATGAAAAACTAGAATTGTATGCAACCTTAAGAAACACTTCTTGAAGTAGGTCTACCTTAATTATATGTGGATGGTAGACTTCGCATTATTTAACTTATTGTAAAATTTTGTTTTTAGATATAATTTAATTATACCCCTCCTAATATTATTTTTTTCTTGGCACAATTATCATAGTTATATCTATAGTTTTGTTTCCTTTCCAAATTGTATAAAATTTGAACACATGTGTAGTCCATATCCAAAATGATTAGACTCATCTTCCCATTATGTAGGAAATACTGCTCTAGGATAAATGCATACAATCTCCTACTATGATCTAGATCCCCCTCTCCTGAAATGATTAATCAGGAAATATGGAATAATTTTATATCAAGCATAATAACATCTCTTCTCTGCAATTTCCTTTCCAGGCAACTCCATTTTTCATTTCTTTAATGCTGCTCGAATTAGTTGTCAGCTGGATTCGCAGAGGGAAGCTTCCAGGTCAACTGGATGATGCTTTAACATCAATATCAGCTGGTGTTCTTTCTCGGCTTCCAAGGTGAGCCAAATGGTTAGCAACACTGAGTGAGTAAACTGAAGTTCTCCAAATGCGAGGGAAAAGGAACCTGTTGCATGGGGACTTAGTCTATTTACACATACATCCCCAAAGAACTCAGTTCCTGTCTTTTCCTTTTAAAAAATCTATATTTTGTTTCTCCTGGATTAATTTTTGAATTCATTTTTTAAATGATTTATGCTGATTAGAGTATGCATTGATGCTCCTCTAAAATTTGTGCCGAAGGCCAGTGCCTCAGTTGCCTTACCCTATTTCCAGCCCTGAATTATGGTGTAGTTAACTATTGGAAATTTTATTTTGCCTCAGCCAATTCACATAGAATGAAGTACAGCCACTTCCCAGTCCAGGTCACGTAAATCTCTGGATTATTACAGTGGTCTCTTACTGGTGTCCCTGTCTTCAGTTCCACCTTCTTTGCAGCCAAACATTTCTATAATGTGAATGTGGTAGAAACCTTTTACCATTTCCATATGGGCTTGAGTTCAATGTATGAATTCCTTTCATGGCCTACAGAGACTTCGGTCTCTCCAGCTTTGCCTCTGATCTCTCCACTTTTCTACCACCTTTGCATTCATATTCTACTACCTGCCATTGCCCAGATGTTTATACATCCTTCTCTCTGCCTGGAAAGCCATCCGTGTGTCCAATTCGGATTCATTTCTTAAGTTTAAGTGTAGATGTCACAGTGTTCAGCAAGCTTTACCAGGTCTGCACACCCTAAATTAGGCACCACCTCTCTATGCTCCCACAGGATCTTCTGCTTACTCCAGATACAGCCATTTTCACATGCTCACGTGTTTTCTTTTCAGCGCTTCCTACTAGCCTGAGTACAACTTGAGAGCAAGAGGTGTACTCAATTATAATTTTAGCTCCTGTGCCTGCAATGATGTCTGGTACATGGTAGAGGCTCAAAAGTTATTTAATATACTTATAGTTATGTTGATGATAAAATCGGAGGATGAAGGGAACATCCTACTACTTATTAAAAAGAAAAAAATAATGTCTGTGGGAAGAAACCAATGAATTGAAGGCGTCTTGAATACCTGACAATTTACCAAAGAGGCAGAGGGTGAGGAAAGGTTCTTTTAGACGTCTGTGCTTTGCATTGCTGATGAATGTTCTCAATCCAGCTTCCCACCTATTGCTTCCTTTACTGTTTTAAGAGATTTGCTTGTGACTAGTGCTCAGTGCTTTGGAATGTTTCTATGAACCACCCAGTTGGAAACCAGGGTGGATTTTTTTTAATGAAATGAAATCTCAAAGATATTTGAGGAAAAGTAAAGCAATTGCACACCATTGCATGGAATAGTTTAGTTAGAAAGTTGAAAGTTCTCCCGTAAATTTTACTATGAAAAAAGCAGATTATTAAATATGTAATCATCATCATCATAAGAACTCTGAAAAACTATGTGCATGGTTGTACATTGCAGTCAGAATCAGAGGAAAATAATATCTCAAGTTATTTGTACCTACTACCCAGATTACCTTAAAATAATTTACATTTCCATAGTTCCTTCCATTTCATATCTCCCTTGAATAGAAATAAACAACAAATACATTGACCATAATCAAGGGGTATATAAATTAGGTTATTGAAAAATACCCAGTTGGTTACTGTACTTCATTCTTAGAAAGTTAAATGCATGGATATATAGAAATTGGTTGACTGATGAACTTTGAAAATAACTGAGAATTACGCTGCAGGTATAATTATGGGTCACATATTTTGCTGGGTTGGAATGAATTTATTAAGAACTCAGGGAGGCAGCAAGTTGAATAAATGCTTTACTTTTGCTTTTTCAAATTTGATTTTAGTTACGAGTAAAGTTCTATTATCACAGCGTTGTAAGTTCTGGAAATAAAAACTATCTCCAGCACAATATTTGTGTTTAGCAGTGTGATAAGAAAACGTGTAGAGGTTTACCAAGAATAACAATCAAATATATTTTTCTGCAATAAAACAAAATAATAAAAGAATTAGGGGGAGAGGGTGAATGGAGGAGGGGGTGGGAGGAGAAAGAAAAACAAACCAGTCCTTCAGGGATAGTACACGCAGTTCTTGTTCTTCACATCCACTACCCATAACACTCCTTAAGCTAACACAAACTGTTAACTCTCTTGCCCTCTGAGAGAAAGGTAAAAGGTTATGAACTTGAATTTGAAGGACATTTTTCTATAGTTGTATTTTGAACAAGAACAGCAAATCGCTCCTTTTTTTCCTTGCAGGTGTGAACAGCAGTTGCCAATTATGAAATTTGGATAATTATGTCAGTTTTGAACAGGAGTTTATGTTTCAAAGGCTTTTATGTGAAAGATCTTATTGAAGCAAACTACCTGAAAATGAAAAATTTTAAACTTTTTTTTTTTTTTTGCGGTTAATAAAAAAAAGGCAGGTGTAAGCAGAGAAGGAAACCCAGTCCTCAGGATCCACTCTAGTCAATCCCCATTCAGCAAAAGAGAAGGGAAATTTGACAGAAACCCTTAAACAATATTTTGGTTGACATCACCATATCAGGGGGAATTGTCGTGCAAATCATTAACAGCTGAGGGCTAGATTAACACAACATTGATCCTATCCTCTCCAAGGGACTAATTTCATTTTCTACAATAGCAATAAGAGCTTGCTACTTCCATAAAGTACATGACTGCAGGAAATATGGTAGATACCTTTTAAAAATCCGTTTGTGAAAATTAAACTTTGGGTAATATTTCCAAATATACCTGTGATCTCTGCGAAAAAAGAATTCATTAAAAGCAAAGTGAAACCCTGAACATATTTTTCCACTTCACCATTCATGTAATGGAAATGCAGTATGCAGACTTTGAGGAAAAACATTGTTTGCTTGGGGATCTCAATTTCATTGTTACACAAAATTTAAACATTAGCATATTTAACCATTATTGATAAGAAAGACAGGTCGTATCTTTCAAATCTGTATGTGAGGGAAAATATAAGTCATAGACAAGTTTATATCTTCTTTACAAACCTGTTAGACTGATCATGATGTGTAATGAAAGGGCCATGATGTCGTCAGAATTTAATCCTGACTTTATAGACAGATACTTCTATTTACCAAAGTTAAACAGTATGTATCATGTGGAAGATAAGGGGCCTTTCTATCAAGTGTTTGCATATGTGACTAATAAGAATTAAATCTGATTTAACAAAATGCTTACTAAGTCATTTTTTTTTAAATTGTGAAATATCCTGCCACCGTCTTAAATGCTAATGAGTGAAAAATAAGCACATCTCTTTTTTTTCATACCTCTGTAAGCAGAACTCAATTTCCAAACCTTCATTAGAAATCTGGGACCTCAATTTGTTACTTCCTTCCAATGTTTCTGCTTCCATAAATTGCATCCTCCCCAGAGAAGTTTTACTCCCCATATAAATATGTACAGTATGTTTGTTTTTAATGGGTTCATTTATTCTGTTGAAACAGCAGATTATAAATCAAATTGCAATAGGTTTGGAGGGATAATTTAAGTAGGTAAATTTTCAAATAAGTTGGGGACACTCCACTTTTAATACATATGGGTCGCTGCCAATTTTTACTATAGAGCTAGCTCCGCAAGATTCGACCATACCTAGGCAGTTTTACTGGCCATGCCTGCCATGGAATTTTCCATTCCTGACAAGAAAGTTTGAATTCATCAAAAAAAATTGTTTAAAGAGGAGGAAATTAAACTTTGAAATATTTTGACTCCTGGGGGTGGGAATGAAGCGTAAAGGAAAATTGTGTACCGGGTTTTTATACTATGCTTTTCACATGTTAGTCCACATTGCTGTTGGCAACATCAGATTTCTACCAAATGAGGATGGCATGCCATTTTGGATGATATTTTAACAGTAATTCCTTGTCCAAAATAAGTAAATGAATTTATGCACTGTTAAAATTATAATTTATTATTAATATTAATCGTTTATTAACTTATAAAGTTATTGAAAGAAAACTCTGTATGAGGAAAATAAATTTTTAAAACATGTTGGTTTGTTAATTTTATTTGCTAGAGAGAATGCCTCATTTCATCTTAACTTGTACCTTAGGAGCCCTATAAAAAGACTTTGCCTTTGCCATTAATTGTGTAAATTCAGGACTGCTACTCAACTAATCATTCCTAAAGAATGCCAGCTTTCTTATGCTTGTTGGCCTGGATTTGTGTGCTTATTCAAGACAGTAATATATTTTCCTACAAAATTAAGAGCACGGTACATTTATTTCTTCAAAATTCTACCCGATTGTGTTTATAAAAATCCATGGTTTTATGGTTATCTTAAAAAGAAATTAAATTAAGTGACTGTTTCATAAGTGCAGTATTTCACAGTAAGAAATGGTAGGTCTCCAGAAGATAGACTTTGTATTAGGTGTGTTGTTATTACTGAGCAAATATCAATATTCCACTAGATGGAGCAAAAGTGGCAGTAGCTTTTCAGATGGGCAGTGTGAGTTCCTGGGTCATGTTTAAGAGATTTGAAATTTAAAACATTAGAAAATTTCTGAAAAAAAATCAATATGTATAATTCAAAAATATATATTTACAGCTACCTGAAATGTTAAAGATATTTATAATGATATCCTTTAAATATTGGTTTCTTTAAATATTGGATTCACATGATAAGATTATTAGAAGTAAAATAACATCTGATTTATTTCCTTTAGCTTTGCTTAATTTGGCCTAATCCAGCAGTAAACACAGATATAATAACAGTTATGAAAGAGTATAAATGGGCAGATGTCTGTGAGTATTGGGCACATAATTCTACCTACACTGAAAGTATCTTTGAAATTTTCTCATTTTACAGTGACAGCATTGCATCAGATTTCACTTGCTTTCTTAATGATTAGAGCATAACAATTTTGAAGAACTAGATGATTTTAGGGTCCTTTCAGCCTAATGCTATCATATCTTAAATTAAACCTGAGCTACTGAAAACCTGAATGGCATATCCTATACCACTTTTTGACTCTTGGTGATGAGTAAATTCAAATCAAGAGGTTTGAAAACTAGTGAGGTTTGTAATTTTCAATCCCAAAATAGTATTTGCTCAAATTTATTAAGTATTTTTTAATCTTAACATTGTAACTGAATTTATTTTTTTAAAAATCCAGGAATCAGTTACTGGAATAGCAGTTTAGTATCTTACTTGCTTCTTATAGTAAGTGAAGCTTGACAGGACAAATTTCTAATGTTGAAAGAAAATTTTTTTATGAAATATATAAAGTATCATCCTACCTAGTTAGAGAAATAAGCTACGTTTCATTTGCTAAAAGATACTCATCAGACCCAAGAGAAAACTGCTATTAGGGGAATTCATGAAGAAAAGAGGACAATACAAGGAAAGCCTCTATCTGTATAGGCTGTTAATTAGACCATTCTAATATCTCTTTATATCTGGATCGCTTTCTTGGTCTCACACTCAAAACTTAATGAGTAAGAGGGATCTAGTATTGGAAAATTCAATACTCTGTGCTACCCAATATCCCATCTCCATGCAATAAAATAAGCTCACTCTGTACATACTTATTGCGTATTGTTCTTATCAAAAGATGGGGTTTAGGGAGTTTTACTTAGAATTCCAGAGTATAGAGTCATATGGGAGGAAGGGGTGAAGGAATTGGGAGTAAAAGAGGAAAGAGCTTTGGCTTATGATTCAAGGTCTGTTGGGAATATTTTTGAAAACGTAGGCACTATTTCATGCAATCAAGGGCTTTCCAGAGCTTGATAATCATTTCTCAGCTGTATCACGTTGTTGGCTTGTTTTTAATTGTGGGCACTGCATGGTTGTTTTTTGTTTTTGTTTTTATTTTACATTTATAATAGAAGAGGGTCACATTCATCTTGCTGATAGAAAGCAGGGAATATAACTCCCACTGCTTCTCCCTACTTTCCCATCACCTTGAGGAAAGTTTGCCTTGTTGCTAAAGTGTGAAGAAAGCCTTGACTGCAGTATATCATGCATATTTCAGCTCGATTTGTGTCAACCCTAATAAGTCAGTTGACAGAGTAATAAATAGAGTGTCTGCTCAAGGTCTGGCACCTGTACAGGAAATAAAAAAAAAAAAAGGATTTCATTTGCAGGCAGGTTCTCTTTGTTTTACAAATGGAAGTTTTTCAGGGCCTCTCTTTTATTGAAATCTTAATATTGTAATGCCTATTTCAATTGTCACTGGAACTGACAAGGAAGATAGCGACTGAAAAAAATGCTGAACTGATGGAACTTTCAGGAGGCAGGGGATAATGGTTATCGTGTTTGCTTATGGGTCATCAGTATCTAGTGACACATCTAGCAACTAGTAGGCTCTTATTTAGATTTGTTGGAAGACTTAATGAATCCATGAATGGATCTGCTTTGACAACATGTGTTAAAGGTTACATGAGAATTTGCAGGTTATTTCAAGTTTCTGTTGCATTTTCTAAGTTTTGATTTTTCTTTCTGGATCAGTTTTTTAAGAGTTGTGGTTCTCAATTGGGGGCAACTTTGCCCTCTCTCCCCAGGAGACATTTGGCAATGTCTGGAGACCTTCTTGTCGTCATAACGAGGATGAGGGCCAGTGTTATTAGTATGTGGTACATAAAGGCCAGGGATGCTGCTAAACATTCTACAGTGCACATGGCCCCTCACTATAAAGAATTACCCGACTTAAAATGGCAATAATGTCAAGGTTGAAAATCTTCGCTTTAGAGAAATTATTACATTGAATCATATAAAATTGATACCATTTTTTTTCTCTTTACCTAAAACTTGGAATTGTATATGGCTACTCCTATATGCATTATAAATGGATAATAAAGAGCAGTTTTAATATTTCATAGCTGCGGAAAGAATTAGCCTGGCCAAATGTCGATAAATGACTCTGTTCAGAAGCCCTACTCTAAATTTATAAAAGTTGTCAAACAAGCTAACAAATTGTAAATAAAATCTGTTCTATCCCCCTACCCCGTAAATATGCTGTAAGAAACACGGAAGGCAGATTTTAAATTT
>PVKH010025026.1:0-13501 GCA_004027955.1 Chaetophractus vellerosus | reverse complement strand
ATGGCTCGTCTCTTTTCCCAGGGCCTTCTCTCCTTCCTTATGATCAAGCTCCTCTGTGTGCTTACTTCCCAGGGTTCAAGCTCAAAAACTCTGCATCAGAACTCCAACTCAGTCTTTTGCCACCCACCAAGGGGCAGGGATTCAATGTCCTACTGACATGGCCCAATCAAAGCTCTAATCATAATTTAATCACACCCAGAGGAACAGACCAGTTCACAAACATAATCCAATACCTATTTTTGGAATTCATAAATAATGCCAAACTGCTACATAAATATTTCAAATCTCTTTACCTCCAAGGCTTCTTTTATCAATTACTACCTTCCCCGTCTTTTTCCTTGATTCCTATAAGTCCTGTATGGTCTCTCTGATTCTAAGACTCCAATATCCTTCATGTCCTTTGAAGATCTCTGTTTATAAAGACATGACAAATACTCTGACTCTGCTCTTTAAGGAAGATACAGGAAAATCATATTTCATGATTTATCTATCTAGACTTGGTTTGGCCTCACATGACAGCTCACTATAATACCTTTAGTTTAAAAAATAAGGAAATTCATCTATAAATAATGAAGCCATCAGGAAACATTAATTTTATAAATTTATCAAATACCCAAAAATATGGCTATGCAGAAAGAAAACATGACTTTAATAACTAATCTACTCCTGTGGGTGCAAACCTATTGCAAATAGGACCATTTCAAGATGTTATCTTTAGTGAAAGTGTGTCCCAACTGAATGAGGTTTGTCCTTAATCCCATTACTGGAGGCTTTATGAAGAGAAAGCCAAGGGAATAACACAAAGCTTGAGGACAACACAATACAGAAGAGAAAGAAGTTACCAGCATGTGCTTTACCATATGACAGAAAAACAAAGGACAAAAGATTTCCAGTAGCCAGCCCCAGAATGGGACAATCTTTGGGGAGAATGTATCACCCTGCTATTGCCTCTGTTTTGGACTTCTCCTAGCCTCAAAATCATGAGCCAGTAAATTCTCCTGGTTTAAGTCAACCCATTGTATCGTATTTACAGTAGCATCTGGGAAACTGAGACAGGGTGTAAGGTAGGCAGAGCACAACCAACTCTTCCTTCAGCTTTAGGGTCTGGTTTACCAGGAGCATGTATTCTGGTCTGTTGTTGTCCCAATGGTAAGCTTACTGGTAAAGGCTCTGTTCTTGGAGCCCACTATGTGCGACAAGGGAATTCCTGATTCTGAGGAACAGCCTATTATTGCCACACCTGAGTCATGTTTTCCAAGAACATCATCAGATTTGTGACTAATATTTTGTCTCCATATGACAAACTTCTTATATATCCTTAACTGTTTCAAAACTTAGATGTGAAATGGGGAATTACCATTCACTGACACCCTTCAAATATCTACAGTATAAGAATATGAGAGACTCTATATTTTGTATTTTAGAACGTGAGAGATTCAGTACTCTAGTTCCACAGGATTGAGCTTCTTGTTCTCAATTGGCCATTAAAAAGTTGTATGTTCTTAAATAAGCCATTCAGATGACCTGAACCTCTGGGTTTTTTCACTGTAATAAGTGTGATGGGCAGATTCATGTTTTTGTTATTTTTGTTTTAAACCCTATATTACCCATTATCCAAGATGAGCACTAGTGGAATGAGAAGAGCCAAGTGAAATTAAAGCAACTTTGAAGGGCCCACATCTACTTCAACAATGGTAGCCCTACTTTTATGAAATGTTGAGCTTCCCAATAAGACTCTGCAACCAAATATTTGACAGCTGTGATGATTAGGCTAATGTGTCAACTCGGCCAGGTAATGGTGTCCAGGTATTAGGTCCAGCAAGCACTGGGCTAATTGTAATACAAGAGCATTTATGGACTTCGATCACCAGTGAGTTTACTGCATGGATGGCTGATTACATCTGCATCGATCAGGGAAATTGGATCAAGAATGGATGATGCTTTTTTCCTTTCAGTTGACTGCCATAAAAGGGAACTGATTTCAACATTCAGAGAGAATTTCCCAGCTCATCGTTTGACAGCCAACTTCTCCCAGAAACTCATCAAGGACCCTTCATTGGTCTTTCATTGGAGCCCCTGGCTTGTAGCCTGCCTGTGGATCCTGGACTTGTGCATCCCCGCGGTCATGTGAGAGACTCTTATAAAATCTTATATTATTAACAGATATCTCCTGTTGATTCTGTTTCCCGAGAGAACCCTGACTAAAACAACAGCCATTCAACTATATGATTTCTAATATTTCCTCCATTCTCTGACACAAAGTAGCACCATGTAAAATGCACAGAGAAACATACATTTGGGCCTTGACTCTGATACCTAAAATTACTTTGGGCAAGATGTACAATAGTCTTATATATGCATAGGTATACATATACCACATGTGGCAATTTGATATTATTTATGAATTCCAAAAGAGATATTGATAAGATTTGTGAACTGGTTGGCTCCTCTGGGCATGATACCCCTTTGGCTGTATTGAATTCAGAGATTTCACTTTTATTTTATTAAATCAAGATTAGGGCTTTGATTCAACCACATCATTAGAGTGTGCAGGGTTGGGTCCCCGCTCCCTTGGTGAGGTATATAAACAGATAATCAAGGAAAGGGAAGTAGATACACAAGAGGAAGGACACAGAGGAGGAGAGACAACTCCATAGCCATGGCAGAGGCCCCGAGAAGAGAGATGAGCCTGATAGTTTGAAGCTGAAGAGAACTGAGCAGCTAAGAAGCCCTGAGAGATGAGCCTTATGCCAGCTGAGATCAGAAGAAGCTTTTTAAAAGGAAGAAGGAAGGCTGAACCCTCACAGACATCACCCACCATTTTGCTTCAACACGTGGCAAATAACTTTGGGTGAGAAAATACCTCTTAAGGTACCTTGAGTTGGACTCTTTAGGGCCATGTGACTGTAAGCTTTCACCGGAATAAATACTCTTTATAAAAGTGAACCTATTTCTGTTACTTTGCATCAGCACCCCTTTTGGCTGACTAATAAACATGTATGGGTGTATGTAAATATTTAAAATGTATATAAATATATATGTATATGACAGTGTGTGTGTATACACATACAGTTGTTTAGATTATATAAAGTAGCAAAAGCATATGGGCAGTTCCTGAAATCAAGAAGAGAACTCAATAATTGCTAACTCATTTCCATACCTCTCCTTTCAGTTTTCTAATGGGAAAGTCTATTCAATAATAACACCAATTGTGTATAGAGTGATTTAAAACATTTTACACATTTCTTGTCTCATTTGAGCCACATGATTATCCAGCATACGTCTATATTATGTATCTCGTGTTTGAAGCGAAAAAACCAGTTCAGCAGTTCTCTCAAGGTCAAGTAGTTAACAAATGGCAGACCTGGGATTTGGACTTGGTCTTTCTGTTTCTGCAGGCTGTCCTAGTGTCCCTGGACTATTAACCAGCTCTGGATGAGTCATACATACACAGTTTTGCCCATCATTATCACATTTCCTGGTTCAACTCACCCATGCCACTGCTGTAAAATGAAATTGGCAATTGTTTATGCCATGGGTAGTGGATGTTATGTCAGCTCATCTCCTGAAGCAGCCATTGTAAAATAACTGCATGTGATGACCCTTCAGCATGAAATCTAGCAACTATGTCATCTTGTCATTGTTCAGCACTGATATATGCCCTGCTACTCCTTAAATATACTTCACAAGCATTCACATCAAGGTGCTTGATCTCAAAGTGACTCAACTGCCAAGTTTGGAAAAATTGCATGTCTTTCTATGTATAATCACAATAGTTGATTTTTACCCTGGGTGAAACACTATTCAAAACAAACAGCATTTCAAATGAAAATTTGAATAGGCACACCATTAGTAATATCTCTTAGGTGATGCACTGTTTTGTTGATGGTTGCAATCAACCAAATTTATGTAAAATATAATCCTGTTCTATTTTTCTTTAAGTTTTTAACATTTAACTGTAACTATTTTCTAGGTGAAAAACAAGACAAGCAATAGAGTCTTGCCTTCTGTATTGATATTTTGTTGCAGATCTGCTAGGAATATGGAGTTCCTAAAATTTCTTTAAATTTATCTCAAGTACCAACTTATTTTCCTCACTCTTCATACTCTGTCTCTTTTACTTTCTCCAATACCTATGCAAATGAACTAATAAACAGATTAGACAACAATAAAAACAACAGCACATATAGCAGATAATGAATTCAGGGCTAGCAAGAAAATGAATGATGGTGATAACTTGCAATATTCATAGACACTTCTCTCCCTTTCACACCCCACATCCATTCCTAAACCAAGTCCTTCATGTAAACTTTCAAAAGATACCCAAATTGGACCCTGCACGGCCAGCTCCTATTCATCAAGCATATCCACTTTCATCTCTTATTTCAATAACCTCTTGACTGGCCTCCTTGCATTTACCTTGGTCAACATAGTCTCATCCCAGCATAACAGACCAGGTGATCCCGTTATGATATATGCCAGATATCTTTTGCTCTTTTGCTCTGAGTCCTGGAATGACTGTCCAGCTCACCCAACAAATGAATTCAGATCTTTACAATAGTCTACAAGTCCTTGTAAATTCTGGCTCCTTGTTACCTGTCTAGTAATGTCACCTTCATTTGCTCTCATCCAGGCACAACGATCTCCTTGCTGTTCTGCATACAAGCAAGAGCTTTCACACTTACAATTCCCTTTACCTGGAAAACTCTTCTCTGAGCTCTGAGAGCTCTCTCCCACCTCTCCTTCAGGTCTTTATTTAAACGTCACCACCCCAGTGGGGTCTTCACTGCCTACTTTAAAACTGCCCATTGATATTCCTTATCCTCCTTCTCTCCTTTATTTTTCTTAGTCCTGGTCACCATCTGATGTACTTTATATTCTACTCATATTCATTTTGTTTATTTCTGTCTCTTCCATCCTGAAGATAAGCCCCACAAGAGGAGGATTGATTTTTTGTAGTGTTCATTGCTTGATCTCCAACACCTAAAACAGAGCCTGCTGTTTAGTAGGTATCCATTAGGCAAGTGCGAATGAGTGGTTCTCTCTCACATTTGTTTGTCTGGCTGACCCTGGTTAGCACTTGTGAACCCAGTGCAAAGAAGCTGGGGTCCTGCATCATCTCTGGGATCTAAAGGCTGGTCTTAAGAACATTACCTGGTGACGTTGCACAGGGGATCAGTTTTACATTCCTATTTGTAAAACTCAGTCACTAGTAACTGAAGTTTAAATGAAGCCATGTGTCTAAAAAGTTTTTAAAATTCAATGTAAATCTTTAGGTCATTATCATTATATAAAATTTGACTGTGCTCTCTATACATGATAACTTTCTCATACAGTGATGTAGATGATCTCCCAAAGCACATTCTATAGAAGCCAATTTAGTTCTTATCCAGAAGGATGCATAAGCTCCGGTAATTACAAAAAGGGATTTCAAAGTAGAAACTAAATTCACAGTTGGCTATTTTGAGATGTAGAAAGTAAAGAGTTTTGACTTTGGGTCAGGATATGCTTTGCTACATCTTGTAGATTTTAATAATCTGGTTTCTGTTCTTTTCTCAATCCTCATTTTCCCCTCCTGCAGCACTCAACTCAATATCCATTTAACTTTGAGATTTCAGCTCCAGAGTTACTTTTGCCATGATGTTTTCCATATGTCTCATCCAGATCATATTGTATGTTTCTATAGTACATTGAGCATCTTCATCCTAATATTACATATTTGCAAAAAGTTGTTCAGTGTGTATCCTTCCCCACAGTATGCAACATACGCACAGAGATGATATATTTGGAATATTTGTTAAACTTATATTCTATAATAAATTTTTTGAATGAATACCAAAATGTCTATAGAGAAATTAAAAACCTAACCATATTTCTCAACTTTGAATCCTCATTAATAAAATTCACCTCTCCATGAAGACATTACTTTTTACCTTTCATTAGACCTTCAGCTACTTTATCTATCAGATTATTATCTGTATGCCCTAGAAATTTCATGTTAACCTACTACTACTACTAATAATAATAATATTTCTGAGCACTTATGTACTATGTATTGTCCTAATTTGTTTAACTTTTCAAGTTTTTTTGTTTTTATTTTACAAGTAGCAATGCATTTAATATACCAGGACCCACCTATGTGTAGGCACTCTTATATTTACCTTCATTTTGATGATGAGGTCTCTAAGGCACAGAAAAATCATCTATCTTTCCCAGGACAACATAAGTAGAAAGTGGCAGGGCCAGGATTTCAGCTCAAATGTTAAATTTTCAGAGCTCACATTCTAGCAGGAACATAGAGAGATGGGTGTGAATGTCTCCCAAATGCTGAACTAAGCATTTAGTGGCATCAAAATACAACTATATTGATAATTTTGATAAAATTGTCATTGGTGATTGAATGTTTCACTGAAAATAATAAAGAGTCCTTTTTAAAATGAAAGTTTAATGAATAATGTTTCGGTTTTAGCATATTATTTATCTAGACTATTCATTCCAAAAATTCATTATGAATTTTTTAGTGTGTTTTACCCCATCTTGACTATATACATATGTATGTGTGCTTGTGTATTTCTTTAAACTCTTATATTTCTTCAATAAATTGTAAAAAAAGCTACAAGGATAAATATTTAATCAATTTCTATTTACTTATCTGGGGAACTTTATCTTTGTAAGTGGCTTAATTCACAATAGTATCTTTAATGTCAGTGTAGTTCTCTGTGTGAAAGGTCTACAAAACATGTCAAGGGAGTTAAATTTCTCTAATCAAAAGCTTAAATGCAGCAAGAAGAAGCAGTATCTCAGAAATATAGGGCCAGCACGATCCTTAAAATATATGTGGTCTCTTCTCAGCTAAGGGACTAGACATGCAGAAAGGTTAAGTGACCTCCTCTGCCTCACACAGGGCACTGATTCCCAGATGAATACTTGGACTATGTTACTTCTCCATTAATTCTCCTGTGAATCATTTTATGGCTTGAAGACTCCCTACGCAGTAAAAGTTTATTGAGCATGTGTCAGGAACTTTGCTAGGTGATGGAGTTATGAAGACTTATGAGATATAGCCCTTGCCCTAGAGGACATCACAGACTGATGAGAAAGATAGGCAGAAAACCTGCTGTAGAATCTAATAAGTGCAATACGTATAAAAGATGGGGGCCTTAAGCCAGTCTACAGAGGTCAGGGCAGAGATTTTAGAGGGAGTCACCTCTAGTCAGAATCTTAAAGGATAAATAAGGGTAGAAGTTAGATAGACTTGTGGGAGATGGGAACGACTACGCACAAGAAAAGGATCATTCAGACAGAGATGAGTATAAGCAGAAGCACGGTGTGATATTTTGGAGAAGGGTTGAGGTATAGAGAAAATACAAGCAATTCATTGCCTCTGGAAAATAAAAGAAGGGAGGGCACAGTAGGAGGTAAGTCTGCATGACTAGATACAAAGTTCATATTGTCTAGTAAGCCATATTTAAGAATTTGGATTTAGTACATAGAAAAGATGCAGAGACTTGAAGGTTTCAAATAAGAATGAGGTTTGCATTTATGGAATGTAGGAGCTAGGATGATTTAAGGGACCAAGAATGAAATCAGAGAGACCAGTAAGGAAGCTGTTATGATAAACCACATACACATACATACATAAATTAATATATTTATATATTTCATATATATGCACATATACGAAATGAATTTATTTCATAGATGTGTGTGTATATGCATATACATTATAAAATTATTGAGGACTTGATAAATAATTGAATTTTGGTTGGTCAAGGTAAAGGAAAGTGAGGATGAGAGCTAGGTACCTGAGAGATGATTTAGAGGTGACTAAGTCAAATGAACAGTGTAAGATTAAGAGGAAGTTCAGTTTGATCATGGTCAATATATAGTGGCCAAGTGCATTCAAGTGAAGGGATCCTGCAGAGTTTGAAGCGGATATGTAAGGAAGGACTTTAGCAATACCCATGAGCATGTTTAGCTTGAAACCATGCATTCAGAAGACCTTTTCTCAGGAGAGCATATAGAGTGAGAAGAGCATAAGAAATAGGGTAGATCCTGAAGAGCACCACCAAAAAAAAAAAGTGGTGGATAGAGGAAGAGGAGCTGATAGAGTACACAGAAAAGGGGTGTTTAGATCTATGAAGAGAGGCAGGGGAAAATGAGGTTACAGAATCATAAGTCAAATATCAAATAAAGGATAAGAAGAGCGGGATAGAAAAGGTTGACTGAGTTTGAGAATGAAGGGGGTATTGGTGACCTTTGTGACAATAATCTTAGTAGATTCTTAGGATTCATTGAGGAGTGAATGGGAAGTGTTAACATGGGGATAGAGACTTAGACAAATCTTTTGAAAATCATGGCATAGAATGACTAGGATAATAGCTTGAGAGTAATGTACATTCACAGATAGGATGCTTAGGCCTACAAATTTTGAATGGAGAAGATAAGTTGAAACTAGAAGATCTAAAGGATGGAGCCCTTCTAGAAAAAGATCCCACAGAAACTGTTGAAGTCAAGGACTTGGATAAAGTCAGATTGGGAAAAAACAAGAAGGGAGATCTAATTCTCTGGAATTATAGAAAAGAATGCAATTATAGTTGGAGATGATGATGAGGACCAGAAGGAGGAAAAGAAAGTTGATAGAGATCATGCTCAATGCCTTTATTTTTTCCAGAAAAACCAAGGAATTGCCCAGTTACTATCTATAAGCTATTGGCTTAGCATTTCTGACCCTGCACTCACCAAAAGAGAGGTCAAGGGACTAGCGGCCCAAGTGCTTTAATTAGAAAGTTTAATGAATGTGAGTGTCTGAGATTCTTGGAAGGATAAGACTTAGTGGCCAGACAGTATGCTGTTGGATTTTAAGATTTCTGATATGGTGCAGCTCTGGTTGAAAACAAAGTCCAGGAAATAATACAGGGAGAAGATAATGAAGTTGCACAGAGATGAAAGTTAACAATTAGAGGAAGCCAGGAATGGTGAACCTGGTTAGAATGTTGGATCTTGTTCATAATTACTGATGTCTCCTAGATTTTTGGCACATTGGAGTTAAAGAATGAAATTCTAAAGCAAGCACAAAAAGTGTGTTTGGGGAGAAGATAATACATAATAGCAATGCTAAAAAAAACAGGGGAAAATATCCACAATGGCTTGTAGTAAATTGAACGTTATCCATTGGCAAGTGCTGTTAAGGAAGCAATGTCCTCAGGCAGAACCAAGGTAAAGAGAATGCGAGGCAGTAGAGAAAAACACATGAAGAGGATGAGAAAATAGGTGGATCTGACCACTTTGGAAGCGATTTTCCATAAGGCGTAGTTGAAAGGGTTTGGAAATGATGTCAATTGCCAAGCGAATCAGCATTGAGGAATTATTTTTTAAGAAATGAAAATGATTGAAAGAAGGCTTAAGAAAATTGAAGAATGTCGGGATAACTCTTTAAGAGCAAGATAGACCCCTCCCCAAAATTTGGTTTGGATGTTAATATTGATGGTGTCATACAAGCACCAAAAAGTACAGAAAACCTCACATAATGAGGTTTCAGGGAAAATGAGGGTGAAATTCCGTACTTGAGAGTGGCTTGAGCCAGCAGGAAAAGGATACTGATTTGGTGTTTCATGGCAGTTAGGGGTTGAGGCTGGAGCAAGGTTTGTGTGTCTTGTCCTTCTCAAAGAGGGTGCACCCAGGCTTTCTTACCAGCTTGCCCAGATACAGGGTAGAAGGGGAAAAGAAAGTGATGGGACTTGAAAGCTGTCAGTAATCAAATATGGAGTCAGGCACTTTACTCAGCAAGGGATTCTCTTTCCTTCAGTGACCAGGATTTTATGCATAAGAGACATGGCTAACACTGCGAAAGTTAAGGTGTTTATGTTGACTTACACACATATGCCAGTGAGCAGAGCACGGTGGAAATGAAGGCAGCAAAGGTCATAGGGCATTTAGGGGTTAAGCCAAAGAAGCTAGATCTCAAGGAAAGATTTCCATCTCAGAGTGGCAGTGGGATATTCAATCTAGAAACTAAATGCTGACTGTACACATCCAGCCAGAAGAAGAGACGTAAGGTAGGATCCAACTGCCAAAGCTGCTGCTGCTGCTGCTGCTCAGAAGTTCACAATGCTCAGGAATTTGGCTGGACTGAGCCTGCAAGTGAAGGGCCTTATTGACTACAGCTGGGAGATGCCAGCGTCATGTCATGTTTTCAAAATTTTACAGCCTTGTTAGTAGAACAGAAAAGAATTCATCTCAATCAATAAATGACACATCTTACCTGTAGGAGACAACCAAGGCTGTGGTTGGAATGAAGCCTAGAATTATCAAAGTTCAAATTTTAAGACATCATGCCAAACTCATAAACCCACATGTTTTATCTTCTTGGTTAATCCAAAGAGCGAAGGGAAGAGATTTCTCGGCTTGCTAGGTCGAGAGCCTGTCTGAGAAGGTTTGAGAAGAGGATAAAGATTCTGTTCTTTTTTTTTATGACAAGATTATCTGGACACAATTGAAATTCTGCTACTCAAAGAAAGCCAAGGTAATAAGACAAATGGAGTTTAGTCTATTAAAATCTTTTTCTTTTTCAGAAGTTACAACCTGACCCATTACCTCCTACTCTCCTTTAGCAGTTCTCACTCTAAGATGATATCCCATAATACAGGATATTTCCCAAATACATTGACTGCATAGTTGAAAAGAATTCCCACCAGTAACACATTGTCAATGATATAATTATTGAAACTTTTAGGCATTTTACAGTCATGAAATCACAAGTTTATCTGAAAGCCTATTGCACATACTTGTAACTTAGATATTTCAGTTTAAATGGATTCTTTTTAACAGTAAATCTATTATTGTACCGATATTCTGGAGGAAAAATGAATCCTAATTAGAATGGCTTTTTACTAATGGAGGACCAGTGTATGATGTCATAATAGAAGGTGGAGAAGTTTGATATTATGACAGTATTTTCTGGAAGCTAAATTGTACATAAAATGTTTCCTTTTTCAGCTCTGAATAGCCAGATGAAGGGACCTCTAGGGAAGATATTCCTCTAAATAGAGTGTTTTGAAATTTTCTTCTTTCAAAGTAGTCATGATCAAAGATGCTGGTACCAGAGAGCTTGGGTTCAGATCCTGGTCCTGATACTTGCTAGCTTTATCTTTCCCTCATTCATAAATATATATAAAAGAGAAAAAAAATTATTTGCAGTATAAGTTACTGGGAGAATTAAAAGGGTCGATATTCATAAAGTGCTGAGCTGGACTCAGATCCTAGCAACAACATACAAATGGCATTAGGTAAATAGAAGCTATCATTATTTTGGGGAGTTGCTTCTGACAGGTCAGTTCTCTCATCAACTTTCTGTCTGAGAACCGATAGATTTCAGACCTTTCATTATTTTCTCATGTGCTGGAATTAGGACAACAGCTAATGCAGTAAATTCTCTCAATTGTTGCCATATTACTATAGTTTTAATTCTTCAGTTAATTCTCCAAATTGGCTTGAATTCTCTAACTTTTTTCTTGTTATCACCTCATTCCATAATTCTTGACAGAATTTGGCCCCCGATGCTATTTGCCTTTCTAAAACAGTCAGGAATTAGAAAGCAGCATTGTAATAGCCTTGGCAGCATTTTGCTTGGTTTCATGAATCTTGTTTTGGATATATTCTAGAAGAAGGATCCAAGGTTTGTGGAATTCAAAATGCCATCCTCATAGCAATAGCATTTTACTTTGCACAGATTGTTGGAGGTGAGGTAGTTTGCTCAGCAGGTGAGAAAATTATTTCTGTTAGCCATTATGCCTGTCATGATTTGGGAAGGCAATTCAGAAAACCCCTTTTATAATACTTAAAAGGTTCCTTTTACTTTAAGTGAAAGAATAGGGGACATTAACAAAATTCATTTAGTCAAAGCAAAGCAATAACTAACGTAACCATCATTTAGGAAATAATATATTATTCATTCAGCCAGTCTTTAATTCCATAACAATTCATTGAGTGTTTTCTATGTGCCTCTCCCAGGCCTGTTATTGCAATGAAATAATGAATAAAACCTGGGCCTGCCATCCATATGCCATAGTCTAACAGGTTTTAAAAATATGGTTTTTGAATAGGGGATATAAATCTGCAGTCTTTGTCTTGCTATCTCTTCTATTCAGTATCAATATTCTTATATGCAGAATAAAATTAATGCATTTAAATTGGATATTAAATTAAGAAATTAAGAAAAAGAGATTCTTCTGGGGAAAGTTTCTTGTCCTAATTTAAGTGTGCTAAATGAACGAGGGATAATTCTCATTTTACATAGTAGCTCATAACTATTTCAGACTGGAAGCTTCTACAAGGGACCAAATCTTTTTGGTCTTTGCATCCCAAGAGCCCAGAAAATTATCTGGAATACTGGTTCTTTAATTCTGGCACACGACAGAATCCCCTATTTACCTTAATAATGTGGTTGCCCGGACTCCATTGCAAGCCTATTTATAAAGAATCTTTGAACATTCCTACATGAATGTTTTTTAAATGTTCCAGAGTTTTCAGATCCTCAGTTGGGGTTGAGAGTTGAGTCCCAATGGAGTGGAACTATTAATTGAATGAATGAATGAATGAAAAAGGGGTTACACATTTACACAAAACTCGTGTTACCATCATTCCTTGTATTGTGCAACCATATCCAAAACTTTTCTACAGTGCAATTAAAGCAGTTGTTTAAATAAACTAACTTTTCAAGCCAACTTTCCATTCCCAATTATACCATTTGTCAATATTTTTTCTTCTTTCTATATCCTAAGGAGATCATACTGAAAACATAAGACAGACATCTTTCTGTAGACTGACTCATGAATTGGAGAAAAAGAGTCCCAAAATATGCGGTGGTTGTTGATTTTCTAGGCAAACGGGGTAAATCAAAGAAAAAAAGAAACTGACAGTTCTGGAATCTGAAGGTCAAAATCGTCCTGGAACTCAGAGAAACTGAGAGTAAAGAGTAAAGAGCAGCTAGTGTTCAGCTAGCCGCAAACAAGTTGTAAGAGAAATTGATGATTCAAAACAAACACTTGCAGTAATATTTTATTCTAGAAACTTCATTTTGATGTCTACTAACTCTTTATAGGGAAGGTATCATTTTAATAAAGGATATTAAGGAAGACAACATGAATTATGTCGATTTTCATAATCTTAAAAGAATTAATAATTCCTTTTCAAACTTGTATGTGCTTAAGACATGCCTGGGACATGTTAAAAACATGACAGTAACATTGAGAAAACATGAGTAGGAGTGAGCTTGGCAACAATTTTAATCTCAGAATAATAGGTAGGCAAAAAGTGATTAATTGCTAAGTGTTTTATTACTAATTCAAACAACTAGATTCATTTTCCACACCACACTGTCATTAAGAGCTGTTTTGCCTTTAAAAACAGCAAATTTGCAACAAGAATTGTACAGGGAAAGAAAAGGAGCATGCCGTCATTTGAATGTAAATGCTAATTTACAACTAGAGCCTAGGGAAAG
>PVKH010025025.1:0-13501 GCA_004027955.1 Chaetophractus vellerosus | reverse complement strand
CATGCTGAGCTCTCCAACCTGTCCCTCCCAGTCCTCCCAGCCAGCAACCCTGCACCACAAAACCCAACCATATCACCACCCACCTGTCCCATTCCTGTAACACGCAGCCACGCTCTATCAACTCACCACAGATTATGTCCCCATGGATGATATCCCATTACTTTCTCTTCTCTTTCTCTTTCTTTTTAAACCTGTTTTTCAGTCCCTAGTTCTCATGGACTTCCCAATTTCCATTGTTCTTATCAGTGAGGTCATGTACAGCTTGTCCTTCAATGCCTGACTTGCTTCGCTCAAAATGAGGTCTTCAAGATTCATCCATGTTACCCCATGAGTTAGCACTTTGTTCCTTCTTACTGCTGAGTAGTATTCCATTGTATGTATGTACCACATTTTGCTTATCCATTCATCTGCTGTCGGGCACCTGGGTTGATTCCAACTTTTGGCAATTGTGAACAATGCTGCTAGGAACATTGGTGTACATATATCTGTTCGAGTCTTTGCTGAAAATAGGGTCTTTACATATGCAATCAAGTTAAGATTTGTGGGATGAGATCATCCTGGATTTAGGATGGGCCTATATCCAATGACCGATGTTCTCATAGAAGAGAAGGAACAGTGACACAGATGGGAAGACCATGTGAAGACGGAGGACTGGAGCTAGGCAGCTACAAGCAAAGGACTTCAAGGGTTGCGGGAAGCCACCAGAAGCTAAGAGGTTGGCCTGGAATAGATTCTCCCCCAGAACCTCCAGCAGGCACCTACACTTGATCCTGGACTTCTAGCCTCCAGAACAATGAAAGAATAAATTCCTCGCTGCAACGGGGGTAGACAAAAAGCAGACATAGAAGAACACACACACACACACACACAAAAGAATAAATTCCTGTTGTTTTAAGTCACCCAGTATATGGCAATTTGTTACAGCAGCTTTAGGAAACTAAGATGGGCAGAAAGGGAAAACCATTCATTCATTCATAATGTGCTGGGTACTACAGAGGCAAACAGATTGTTCCACAATTATATTCTCAGAAAAATGATCAGCTGAAGCAATATGTCCAGATAGAGCTCAGACCCACCCACTAACCCTCCTGCACCTCCACCACTGCTCATAGAGACCAGCCTCTGATCAGCTTTTGCCTTTGAAAAGTTGAATCTTGTATTTGGTCCCTTCGTTTTTCACTAAACAATCAATGCAGATTCTTTAACAGAGCACTGAGTTACTAATTGGACAGGACAGGGGTTATGTTATACCTATTACCAACATGAATTTTTACTCACATATCTATAAGTGGAATAATGCCTAAAAGAACATAGAAGGTAAGAGAAAATGACATGAGGAAATATAAAAAGAAGGTTTGGAAAATAAAGGGATGGAATAGGAAAGTTAAGAGATGATTAATAATACATTAGAAAATATCCCATTTTCTACTAAATTTTATAGTTTAGCAGCAAAGTAGAAGACTCTTCTTTGGACAGAATTACCTCAGAAGTTAAAATGTGTCTTCTTAATTCCCAATTACATGTACATTTTTTCTCTTTATAATACACATTAAGCAAAGAGAAGGAAGAAAAAAACATATGCAATGTAAGTAATTTTTTAAAGAACATAATACATAATCTCAAAACCCAGAGGCCATTGGTTATGAATATAACTAACACATGCATATCCATCAAGGGTAATAAATGTTGCAAATTAAGTTGAATAATGACTTCACTGTCTAATTGGTTTCTCCATAAGAGACACATGGGATTTGAAAGTAAGCCAGTATTTATAATGTAATATAGAGTGTAAGTCGTAGTCCAAGATGGGATTTCTGAAATGTCACCAACACACTAATTTACTGCTACTTCCAGAAGAAAAATAAAAGCAACCAATGCAGACTGAATGTTAAGAGAAAAATCTCAATTGCAAACCATATTTTCCCTCTAAGCTTTACACTGCTCTAAGGACAATTTCAGAGGTTTTGTAGGAAGAGAAGAAAATAAAAAGAAATAATGTTCACTATTTACTTAGAAGAATGCCATTTGACATATTTATTACTGGATCAGAAATTGAGACTTCAAATATGTTTCAATTTATAAAATTCTTATTTTGTCAAAAGTCCTACAGAGGAAAGTTGTTTTTTCAAACTTCTAACTATATCTTATTTGTCAGAAAAGAGAATCTTGGATGATAGATGCCAGTCACTTTTATAAACATGAATCTACAAGTCTAAGACTCAAAGGAATTTCCAGGCTGTTGAGAATTAAATGGATTTCTAGAGTTATATCAAGAGAAATTCAGTTTCAGTGATGGGTGCCTATCTAAAAAAGCATTTCGTAACAAAGAGATGGTTCCGTACCATCACTTAACACAAGGGACAACCATTTTGTTAATAGGCAACTTGTTTGCTTCTTTGGTGCAACTGGGTGATGGGAAGGCAGAGACGTGAAAGAAAGCAGTGTGTGACACTGCAAGATATTAATTCCTAACCAACATGAACTTTTACTTAAGCAAGGACGTAGATACAGGTTACTAGAGTAGATGGTATAAATAACATGACATTTTATTTCTCCCTCTATGGTAAAATGGACTAAAAAAAAAATCAGATAATGGCCTATTATTGGTGAAGTTTAAATGAAGAAAAAATTTATTAGGCTTATACCTACTTTATTTTATGCCAGCTTCTGGAAATAAGTTCCATCAATAAAACACACTTAAATTAAACTAACATATGTCATCTCGCCACGCATTACTTTAGACAAAACCAGATGCAACAAGGCAATGTTGTACTATAAAGAGATGGATTTATGGATTTATGGTTTTTCAGGTAGATGATATGTATGAGTGGGTGAGATCAAGCATAAATAAACAAGAAAAATCAACCACTATAATTGACCATTATGAATCTTTATTTCAAAAGCGGTATTAAATAGACTTTGATTTTCAGTGGCAAATGTGTTTTCTTTTTTGTAATCATCAGATGGCTTTGGAGCATATGTGGGTGTGTTTGAAGGGATATGGAGGTGGTGCTTTGTAAAACACAATTCTATTTTCATGGCTCTTGTTACATGAGCTGGCTTCAGGGTACCAGCTTGCTCTCCAAGTACAGCAATTATCCATGTTTGACTTTTCTTTAAAGGTCCACAATGCTATTTGCATAACTGCCTACAAGAATTTTTCAGAATACCTGATTGGGATATTTTCTGCAAGTGCCCATTTAGTAATTACTGCAACTAGAAATGCTCTCCTGACTGGCCTAAGTCAGGGTGAATATTCTCTCTCTTAATGTTTAAATGACTAATGTTTTATACCATACTTCGATTTTCTATCCATTAAATAAGGAGTGGAAAAACTATAGTTCCCAGGCCAAATCTGACCTGTCACCTATTTTTGTAAATACAATTTTATTGGAGTACAGCCATTCTCATTCATGAATGCCTTATCTGCAACAATGTGAGCAACTGGGACAGAGACTGTATCACCTGCAAAGCTGAAAGTGTTTGCTATCTGGCCCTATACACATAAAGTTTATTGACCCTGCATTAAATCATTCTCTACTTGGTCCATATATGTCTCTTCAGATAGACTATACACTAGTCAAGGGAAACAACTCCATCTTCTACATATTCTGTGTTCCTATATGCCCCAACAGGGTTCAGGACATGCCAGATACTTAAAAATGGATAGTGACCAGTCTTGTATTGGAGATGAAAAAAACGAAGGAGGCAGGAAACTAATGAGCTGGGGAAAAGGCCAGGAACACACAGGCTAAAACTTCAGTGCTCCTGGAGCATAAAAACGAAAGTGGAAATGGAGAGAAACCAGGTCAGAAAAGCAAGCAAAGAGCATACATATTATGAAAAGTCCAGTAAGCTAAATTAAAGACTTTGGTTTTATCACATAGATGCTGGAGTGACCATTGGAGAGTATTAATTGGGGGATATCTAGACCCAACATTAAAAGCTAACTATTAGAAGAAATACATAATGGTTAAATCAGAAGCCCAAGAGTCCAACTAGGAGTATGTTCTGATATCTCAGGAGAAAGAATTTCACAGCTTCAGCCAGAGCAGTAGTATTTGAATGGGGAGAAAAGACTGAAATAAGGAAATATTTATTAGGCAAAATTGGCAGGACTTAGTGATTTATTGTATGCCATGGGTGAGTGGGAAGGAAGAATTAACATTCAGTTCTCTGGATATTTACTTAAAATAAATATTATGTTATAAGAAATGGAAAATCATCAGGAGAAATATCATGTAGCTCTTGATATTCTATATATTTTCTGATATTTCTTGATATTTATATATATCCCACTAACAACTAAATAAAGAGTTAGATACATTTTAAATAGATAATTCACCCACATAGATCAGATACACAGGGAAAGCAGAATCATTTTGCTAGACATTTTGGAAATATTTTGTAACTTCTAACAAGAAGCCATAGTTTGTTAATATAAATTACAATTTCCTGAAAGTATATCCCAGTAGAAAGCTTTGTTGACTGCCTTTTTATATGGCAGATAGAAATTTGTCTCTCAATTAATAGGGCATGTTGATCCAAATGTTCTAAATTTCCTAATGATCAGTTTGATCCCTTAACAATGTCAATGAATTAGTGTCAAACAAAATGCCAAATGAATGGATTGAAATAGACTTTCTTTAACTTAGTAAATTTTTATTCAATGGATTTTTCCAGTATATCCACATTTTATATCCATGAAAATATATTTCTTATACAAAGGTAACCTACATATATGAGATAAGAATAATACAGTAGGAAAGGAGAAAATTTTTGGAATTAGAGACCTGGGTTTAAATTCCAGCACCAGATTTTAACCTGTGCAATTTTGGACAAGTCATTAAATTTTCCATGCCACAGTTTTCTTATCTGTAAAATAAAATAATACCATTAAATTATATGCTTGTGTAACTAGGGGAATGCATGCAATTGTAACTAAAATAATAAACCTATGTATGGATAACTTGAGAGCATATTTTCAAATGTCTTCAAGTAAATTCAAGTCTACCTCAAAAACATAGTTTACATTAGCAATACAAAATATACATCTCTGTTATGTGTAGATAAATAAATTTTCATAAATATTACCTCATAAATATTTCAATGGAGAGAAACATATTTTTCAGTGCAGTTGGACTTTTAGAGACTCCAAGTCATTTACTAACTTTATCTCCAATTATATTATGCAAAAGATAGATAAAATTGAAGATGATGTTTCAAATACTATTTAATTCCTCCTTTCTCTTTGTATATCAAAGAAAGAAAAACATATGAGTTCTTTGGGAGACATTGCCATATCCTAATTTAAAAAAAGAAAAAATCAAGCAGACACACAACTGTGGCCTCCCATAACTGAAGGGTCTAGCCTTTATAATGCATTTACTAAATCCCATTAGAATTCCAATACTTATCATATAGCTCTTCCAATTGGTTTTCTTCCTGACCTTATTGCGCCTTCAGTGAGGCATTGTTCTCATGTGAACGATTGGAAGAATCCTGTTCTCTATTTTAAGTAGAGAATTCAATGATTTCACCCTAAACTTTATACTATAATCTCATTAGAAATTTTCAAATATGTACATAAGAATGAAAAATCTCCAGAGTGATACTCCCACTATCTTTAAAAGTCATTCTCTCATCATATACTTTTTTGTCTGTGGCCAATTAGCCAAGTTCCTTGAGTCACTGGGCTCATAATGAGATCTGATTACCTATTCAATCATTGTATAGAGATGCTAAACTTAGTTTGAAATGGCATCAGTCCACATCACTAACTCCAACCAATTGTTGTCCAAAGAAATGTCAGGATATATTTTCCTCAGTGAGTTAAAATAAGAATTAGAGGAAAAAATGGCACAATGGTGATTTGTTAAATATAAGGGAAAAGTTGTTTATATCTACTTGCATATTATAGTTTCTAGAAACACATTTATAAGATAATATAACACGAATCAAAATGGCATGTCATCTTTCATAAAATTGTGTTTGAAAAAAGGTGTTACTAGGCAATGTGCTCCTTTTACTATGAAGATGTTGATATTATATGGCATTAGTATACACAAATTCTTGATTTCATGAAGAGATGATTTTATTTTGTGGGGAAGAGAGGTTATACAGAAAGAGGAAATGGAAAACCTTATACAGAACCAGCTAAACATGTTTGAAAAATATTGATCTTAACTGACCTCTATTTTTACTGCAAGTACATTTTCTTCTTTGCAAACATTAGAATAGCTTTTGTGGCATATGGTAAGTGTATGTTAGTGGGGCAGAAAGAGAAGCTGGTGCTTTGTAACACCGCAGCTCACTTTCTCTTCTTCTGTTAAGCAATGCTCATTTCAGAACACCAGCTTGCTGTGCTGTATACATGCTGGTAATTACCCAAATTTGATTCTTTTCACGGGGTATACGTCATTCACATAACTGTCTCTAAGCTTAAGTCTTGTTATTCCACTCTGGTAGCAATGCTTCCAACAAGCAGGCTTGTATACCATCTGGAACTTTCTATTCACTCATTACTGCAACCAGAAGGAGCTAAGAAGAGTCCAGAAACATATAGCAAGAAGTGCATACTATACTCAGCTCAGTCTTGCTGGGGGCAAAAACAGATTGTCAGGGAAAGAGAGAAATCAGATTTAAAAGCTAATTAGTCAAGGATCTTCGTATGATGGGCTTGGTATGGCATGTGAAGGAATTTGGCTTTATTGTGCAAGGGATAGAGAAACATTGTGGCATTTTAACACCAGAAACACTGTGGTTGGACTTGTGTTTTAGCTGACTCTGACAGCTCAATAGTGGGAAGAATTTAAGGAGAGATACGTCAGAAGCCAGAGAGACCAACTTGAGCAGCACTGCCCAATAGAAATGTAATTAGAGCCATGTAGGTGATTTTAGGCTTTTCTGGTAACCACATTAGAAAAGTAAAATGAAAAAGGTGGACTTTTAATAATACAGTTTAATTAACAGAATGTATCCAAAATATTATCACTTTGTAAGATATTTCACATTCTTGTTTTTCATGTTAATTCTTCATTTACAGTGTGTATCAAAACAATCAAAAGAAATTCAGTTTTTGACTTTAGTAATTCTTATGGAAAAAGAAAGGGAGACTATGTAGAGAAATTTCATGTGGGTCTTCAGACAGATAACAAGGTAGTAGATAGCCTACAAGCAACTATTTCACCTTATGAGGGTTAAATAAAACCACACACATAATTAGAAGGCATATGAAAACAGCCATTTCTGTAGGACTTTGACAGATGGTTTGTTAACACAGAACAAACAATCACATATCTCTGTAAACTTTACCCAAAAATTGTTTTTCATTAATACAAAACACTACTTTTGGTGACTACATCCCCTTCTTGGAAAACTCTTCTACCTTTGTGTTCCAAGATGGCAGACTGACTTATAAATCATCAAATTAATCATGAATATTGATCTGGTTTTATTTAGCAAATTTCTTCAAGAAAAGTCAGTCCCATAACAACAGCTTCAATGAAACAGAATCACACAGCATGCCAAATAATCAAATTGAAATAGAGAGTTTTCTTCCTTTAGTGTTTTTTGCCTAATAGATCTTTTTTTGCAATCTATATACATTTTGCTTTCATGAAAATCTTCTTCTGAAATACAGGCAAGGAATGAATTTTAGGACAAAATAGTGTGGTAGAAAGAGCAAAGCATTTGCAATGACAGTGTGTTCTGTTTAATTATTAGCACTGACACAGCCTACCTGGGTGACTTTGGACATATTATTTAATTTTCTTGTGCTTCAATTTTTCGGTCTGCAAAAGGATGGTATACTATCTATTCCACAGAATTCTCGTGTAAATTAGAGAAAATATATGTAAAGCATCTAAAATATGGAAAGTTTAATGCATTGAAAATATCTAATGTAAAATATGCTCCCCAAATTTGTAATAGTTATTCTTGTTCACATGGATAATGATTTCTGATTCACTGTAACTTATTATATAACAAAATATATGTGATTGCTATCAGAAGAAAAGCCTAATGAGCGTTCTCATGGATAATTTGAGGACTTTTAAAAATCTCTTTCAACTAAATTCAAAGTATATCAGTGTTATTGTTTTCATTACGCATTTCTGTTTTAGAGGGAAGAATCAATTTTTATATAAACCACCAATCCTGAATAATTTAAGTGAACAGGAAAGATATTTCAATGCAATCAGATAAAATCTGTGTCTTTTTTCCCAAAGAACCAAAATTCTTCACCAATATTTTTGGTAACGTCATTTTGTAAAAGTGAGAAAATTGAAGGTGCTTTTTTAAATCCACTCATTTACTCTTTTTTTTTTTTTAGATTCTAAGGGTAAGAAAATGTTTACTGTACTGTATCTTCATAGCCTGATTTTTTCTTTTCATTTCTTTCTGAGAACTACACACACAACTCTTTCGATATTTATTAATCTCTGAAACTTTCACTGGTTTTATGTGGGGCCCAACCTGAAGTATTTATAATGGACCTGTAATAAACTTACTAAATTCCACTAGATTAGGATTTATCAAACTATCTGGGATAACCACCCATTTCAGTCCAAAAAAATGAATAACCAAAAATCAAAATAAAAAATAAAAATCTGTGGTATACCAACTCAGCTTTTTCATTCCTTAGATTCGACAGACATAAAGTTAACTTTTAATTAATATGATCAGAACAAACATAACAGGGAAAAATAATTAAATATCAGTATACCTGTTCATTGACTATATGAGTAAGTAATACCTGTTCATTGAATATATGAGTAAGTAATTAATTAGTAATGACACTTATTTTGTCATTCCATAGTAGTAATTAATAAAAAGTTATGAGGGATATAATTAATATGATCAGAACAAACAGAACAGGGAAAAATAATTAAATATCAATATACCTGTTCATTGAATATATGAGTAAGTAATTAATAAGTAATGACACTTATTTTTGTCATTCTGCAGTAGTAATTAATAAAAAGTTACGAGGGATATAATGATTCTCCACGTTAAATACTTTCAAGCACACTTTGAAAAAGACTATATATCAACAGTAAAATATTAATGTGACAAATGAACTTGCTTCCCAGTTATTAATTTATCTAATATAGGTTGCATTGAAATACTACTCACAGAAAATATTGTATATATAAACTGCTTCAATGTTTTTGTTTTGATAACACTTATAGTAGAGAACCAGTGTCTCAATGGTGTGTTGACAGGATTAGAAAAGATTTTAAAGCAATTTCTGCTAGCTCAGGTTATTCTTTTATTGAACATATAGCAAGTGATGCTCTATTTTAAAATTCATTTGCAATCATTCATCAGTAGCTAGTTCCAGCAATTTAACTTTTAAATTTAGAGTTAAATTTAAGTTGTCTTTTGATTAAAGTACTCGATTTTGATCATAACCTTCCTATGCATGGGTCTTCTATTGATGGAAAATAAAATTCAAAATATTCTACCGAATTTGCAAGTTGATTGGTGATAACTTTTCAGAGATATGAAATATCAAGATCATCTGCTTCATAGAAATGGTCCTTAAATTATGGAACAACTCATTACAATTATAAACCTCTCTTCTTCCCAGTTTCTAAATGATGTTTTTGCCCTTTGACCACACATGCCATTGAAAAACATATCTATTCCTTCCTTGAATGGATATACTAAAATCATAAAAAATACTCAATTTGAAATACTCAACTTGTTTAAATAATAATCAACTGTGGCTGTCCAAAGCACATTTTTAGAAGCTGGGATTAAACTTGTCTCTTACCTTCTAGTAACACTTGCGGAAAAGTGTTTGTTCCATAATTCAAGCATCCTTGACAGAATTTTTCACCTTGTTAACCACTGTATCTCAGCATGCAATAGGTTTATGATCAGTTCTATATTACCATATAATAAATAAAATAATCTTAAATATCCTGCATATCCTTTAGGCGATGTTCAGATGTTACTAAATCACTAACTCATTATTTAGTATAGATGAGGTTTCCTGGTTTTGGTTGTTTTTGTTTTGTTTTGGTAGCAATATGTTCTCATTGAAGGAAGTAGTGCATTGACTAACATTTAGCACAAGCTTCTAAATCTGGGTATAGCAGCCAGCCTCCAAGATGCCTCCCAATGATTCCTGCCTCTTGGTTATTCTCGCTTTTGTGTTCTCCCTTTCCTCACTATACCAGAGCTTATGACATGTGGGATGGCATGTCATTTTCAAGTTATGTTATAAAAGAAAAGAATGCAGCTTCTGTCTTGAGTGTGTTCTCTCACTTTTTCTAGGAACACTCACCTGGGGGAAGAAATGACATGAATAGCCCACAGTATGAGGAAATGAAGACTCTGGTCAAGAGCTAGTGAGACCCTGAGGCTTGCCCGCTACCAGGAGAACTGTTGGCAGCTCATCTTTCAGCTACAGTTGAGTCTTCAGATAATTGAAGACATGGCCAACATCTTGACTGCAACCTCAGGAGCTCTCCTGAGCCACAACTTCACAGCTAAGATGTCACTTCACTCCTGATCCACAGAAACTGTAATAAAACACATATTGTTTACAAGCTGCTATATTTTGGGGCCATTTGTTTTGCAGCAATAGATGTCTGATACACTGGGTAATTACACCATAATGTTTTCTTATCTTTGAAATTGTGTCATCAGAACTAAAATCCAAATGAACATTTTATGCTAGTTATGTTTGTTGACAATGAAGCTGAAGGAAAGAATTCTTCCTTCTTATCACCATCATATTCAAATCACTCAGGTTTTAAAAGAGCTGCTTTCTATAACTCAGTTTTAACCAACATTTACAGGCAAGCATATTTGAGGCAGTCTCTTACTAATACTCAGTAGTTGGATATGGTAGTTAATGTTTGCAACTTGATGTGCTACTTTATAAGAATTCCTTAATGAACCATTGTTTATATGTGAATTATTAAACATCTGCTTCTTTGAATTTTTCATTCAGTACCCTTTCTTCCAAATTTCTTTTGGATTTGAACGGGTTTCTTTTTTTTTCGATGTAAATGCCAGTGAAATTGTAATAGATTCGCTTTTCATTAGCCAGTACATCTTTCACAAACAGCACTGTTATTCTAGCATTATACTACGAATTATTCCTAAAAAGCTAAACTCAATATCTGAAGAATCATACTGCCAAGTAATTGGTATTAATTTTTTGGTCTTCATTTCTTTGGAATCATTTGCATAATTGTTATTAGGTTTACCATTATTGCTACATACAAAAAAATACTAATTCTTGGCAAAAAGTAAAGTAAATTTGTTTCACCTTATATAAATTTGGTGAAAAATACATAATACAAATTAAAGTTTCCTAATTTAATACTATAAAACTCTAAATTTTGAAACAAAATGTAAGCTTGCTCATATTTTTAATACTGTAGAGCTTCATTTAACAAGTTAACCTTAAAATACCACAAGAGTGATAAATAGCTCATATCAGATGCAACTCACCATGCAAGATCAATAATACCCAAACGTCTGTTTCGTAGTCAGTGAAATGAGTCCCTTGATCATATGTTTTGAATATTTCAACAAGTTATTATAAAAGTTTTTAAAACATTCTCAATTTTTCTGCTGTGATGTCACTGACCAATAACAAACAGTTCGTGAACTTCATCAATCTACAAACTACACCAGAAGACCTAAACAGTATTTATATAACTCTCCTTGCATTTGACTTCATTTGTATGAAAGAGAACCCCAGGTGAGATCTGATCTCGAGCAATAAGCATGATAAATATTATCATATTTATAAAATATTTTTAGATGTAGATACATTCAAATGTCCATATTAGAATGAATAGATATGGAAAACATTTAAAACTAATTTCAAAATTCCTTTTAGCATATGACTAATTATCCCAACTGGTTGGATCTCTATACTAAAGTGATAGATATTACACTTTTAATTTTTAAAAAAATTTTTAATAGACCTGATAATCTTAATCAAACACAGCATTAGTCTTTAATATTAACTCCAACCAACTTTTGTCCACCTATTACGTGAAAAAATAGAATCATTTTTCTTTATGAATAAAATACATTATATCTATATTTCATTTAGAGTTGATTCATAACAAAATACCTTGTAGACAGAACTGCATATTGATAGCCAAAACTTGTAAGGCAATGATTTATTTCTGACTTTGGAACTGGGTTCCAATCCCAGATTTGCCATTCTCTAGTTGTGTGGCTCTGAACAAATTTAGAATCTGGAGCCTGAGCATCTACATAAGAAATGCAGAGAAAATCATTGGTGGAGATCTTTTATGGATTTGAAATAATGCTCATACAATGCTGTATTAGTCAGGGTTCTCTCAGGAAACAGAATCAACAGGAGATATCTGTTAATAATATTTCATTTTATAAGAGTCTCTCACACAACCGTGGGGATGCACAAGTCCAGGTTCCGCAGGCAGGCTGCAAGCCAGGGACTCTGAAGAAAGACCAATGAAAGGTCCTTGATGAGTTTCTGGGAGAAGTTGACTGTTCAAAGACGGGCTGGGAAATTCTCTCTGAATGTTGAAATCACTTCCCCTTTTGAGGCAGTCAATTAATTGGATAAAAGTGTCATCCATTCTTGATGCAATCTCCCTGATTGATGTAGATGTAATCAGCCATCCATGCAGTAAACCCACTGGTGATGGAAGTGCATAAATGCTCTTGTATTACAATTAGCCCAGTGCTTGCTGGACCTAATACCTGGACACAATTACCTGGCCGAGTTGATAGATTAGCCTAACCATCACAAATACCTTGCCTTGTCTTAGCATATAGAGGAATTTGCATACATGGAAAACATTGCTGAAAGAAACCATAATGATCATCAACTCTAGATGTTGCAAACTGAGTCAGATGTCTTCTTTCTCTTACATACTGTTTTAAAAAGCAAGAAAAAAATCACATAAATATTTAAACCTGGCTTCTTGTTACAAAAGAATATATCTATCAATGCTGAGCTCATATTCCTGAATGGAAACAATGAGTTATAGCAGCTTCCTTTAGATGGGGCATTTTCCTCCATCACAGCCAACTATCATACACCTGGCACTTTTCATTCATTTTCATTATCAGCATTCACCATGTTGAAAATTTATTTACCTAAAAACTACAGGCACTCAATTCTTATTTACCTCGATCTTAACCTTGAAGTATAATGACTACATACTAACATCATAAATGTTTTTATTTCCTGGTCAATAATTATTAACAATTATTTTTTTATTCCTTCTATGTGCTGGCTATGTATCATGTGCTCGATACATTTTTTTTTTAGTTAGGCCAGTAAAAAGAATTTATTTGGGAAATGGGGGAAAGAACAGAGCTTGCTGAGAAATGGGAGAGAAAGATGGAAATACACACCAAGATTTGGTGTTGGCTCCTCTACGCAGGGAGAGCCTCTATTTATTATTATTTCTTTTTTTATTTCTATGATTAACCTTGTAAGGAAAGTATTATTGATTTCTATTTTGCATATCAA
>PVKH010025024.1:0-13505 GCA_004027955.1 Chaetophractus vellerosus | reverse complement strand
TTGCCATGTCCGTGGCAGCTTCTTGCCCTGCCCACGGCGGCTCTGGCCCGCCCATGGTGGCTTGCCATTCTCGAGGCGGTCTGCCTGCTAGGAGAGGTCCCCGGGAATCGAACCCGGGGCCTCCCATGTGGTATGCCGGTGCCCTATCCACTGGGCTATTGAACCGGCCCCATGTTGATAAGTTTTTGATGACCGATTCAATCTCAACTTGTTATTGGCTTGTTGAGATCTTCTATTTCTTATTGAGGTGGCGTAGGTTGTTTGTGTGTTCCTAGGAATTTGCCCCTTTCACCTATGGTATCTAATTTATTGATGTACAGTTGTTCATAGTATCATCCTATAGTCCACTTAATTTCTGTGGGGTCAGTAGTTATGTCCCCCCTTTTATTTCTGATTTTAGCTACTTGTGTCTTATCTCTTTTTTCTTTGTCCTAAAGGTTTGCAAACTTTTGATTTTGTTGATTCCCTCTATTATATTTTATCCTCTAATTATCTCTACTTTAATATTTGTTATTTCTTTCTTTCTGCTTGCTTTGGTTTTAGTTTGCCCTTCTTTTTCTAGTTATTCCAGTTGTGAAGTTAGGTTTCTGATTTGAGATCTTTCTTTTTTTAATGTAAGCATTTAGAGCTATAAACTTCTCTCTCAGCACTGCCTTTGCTGTATCCAATAAGTTTTATGTTGTGTTTTCATTTTAATTTACCTCATGATATTGCCTAATTTCTGGGTGATTTCTTCTTTGACCCATTGGGGGTTTAAGAATAGGTTGTTATTTTCACCTATTTGTAAATTTTCCATTTCTCCCCCTGTTCTTGATTTCTAGTTTCATTTCCATGTGGTCACAGAAGAAATGTATGATTTCAATAGTTCTGAATTTAAGACTTGTTTTGTTATCTAACTTATAGTCTATCCTGGAGAATGATCCATGTGTACTAAAGAAGAATGTATACTTTATTGCTGTGGAGTAGAGTGTCTATATATGTGTGTTAAGTCCAGTTGGTTTTGAGTAGCATTCAAGTATTCTAATCCTCCTTATTGATCTTCTGTTTATATTCTATCCATTATTGAAAGTGGTATATTAAAATCACCTACTATTAATGTAGAACCATCTATTTTTTCCTTCAGATTTTTCAATATATGCTTCGTAGATTTTGGGGCTTTGCTGCTAGGTACATATATATTTATAAGTGTTATTTCTTCATGTTGAATTAACTCTTTTATCGGTATATTATAACCTTCATTGTCCCCTGTAATGGTTTTTTTACTTAAAGCCTTTTCTCCCCCTGATATTAGTTATAGCTACCCCAGCTTTCTTTTCGTTAAAACTTGCATGGTATATGTTGATTGAGATGGTTCAGTGGCACAAACAAAGAGGCGTCAGACAGGTTGATGAGACGAACAGTGGGCTACAGCTCGCTCAGGCATACATAGCGCCGAGTGGCTGCTTGCTTAGCCCTTTTATTGGTATTACAGCTATAATTAACTCTTGTGTCTCTAAGCATGAATTTTTTCTGCCTAAACTAAACTAAGGTTCTTGTTTTTATTAGCATACTTCCTTTTAGTCCTAACATTCTATTCTGTTCCCAGCTCTATCTTAAGTCAGTTACTCTGTGCTTGTTTAGTCCAAGGAACTGTTTTCAGTTCCCAGACCTTGGTTCAAGGAACTGTTTTCAGTTCCAAGACCTTGTCCCCGTTTTCGGGTTTAGCACACACACTCTTCATCTTCCTTTTTTCTGCCTTCAGGTATATATTTTTTCCTTCATTCACTTTCAACCTCCTAATGTCTTTGAATTTAAGGTAAGTCCCTTCTAAACAGCATGTAGTTGGGTCATGCTTTATTATCCACTCTGCCAATCTCTGGCTTTTGACTAGAGAGTTTAATTCACTTAAATTTAAATAACTACTGATAATGCAAGTCTGTTTTCAGTCATTTTGCTAATTAGTTTTTTTCTTTTTTCTTTTTTTTGGTTTTGCTTTTTTGTATTTTTGTTGCTTTTAAAAATTTATTTACTATTTAGTTTTGCAAGACTTATTCCATATTTTGAACCTCAGTTTTTCTGTTAGTGACTACTTTTATATTTATTTGTTTATTTATTTATTTTTTTGTATTGCACTATATTAAGTGCCTTCTCATTTCTTTTGGGATATATTTTTCATATATTTTCTTTGTGGTTACATAGGGTTAAAATTTAACATCTTATTTATAACAATAATTTTTCATTTGATAGCAACTTAACCTCAATAGCACACACATACACTGTTCTTATACTCCCCACCTTTTTTTGGTACTTGTTATAATTTATGTCTTTGTACACTGTACGTCCCAAACCATATAGTTATCATTACTTTTTATGTATTGAATTTTAACACCAGAAAGAAATAAGAAGTGGAGTTATAAACCAAAAAAATACAATACAATGGTACTGGCATTTATAATTGCCCAATTATCTTGTCTTTGACTTCATTGCTTCTTTCTTATGCCAGCTCCAATATGCTGCTGAGACCTTCCCCCAGGAAAATTCCCAGTTTTTCATTTCAGTTACTGTGGTCTTCATTTCCAGTGTTTGGTTCCACCTTAAAATTTCTGTCTCTTTATTGAGATTCTTATATTGTTCATTCATTGTTTTCCTAATATCCTTCACTTCTTTCTCTGTATTTCCTTCATTTCCTTAAGTATAATGAAGATCATTTTTTTCAAAGTCTTTGTCTGGTAGTTTCACAGTCTGGTCTTCTTTGTTCATATTTTCTGGATTTCTATGCTCTTCTTTTGGTATGGCCATCACTTCCTATCTGTTTGTCTTTTGTCACACAATGTACATTTTAATACTTTCAAATGTTAACTCTGGGATTTAGTTCCAGAGCTCTTTGTTTCTTTAGTTTGTATTTAACGAGTGATATGACAGATCTTCTCGAGTGCCAGGAGCTAACAAAACCAAACCTTCCTAGTCTTTGCAAATTGGCTTTGCATTGGCTGGTGCTCTCCTTCAGCATTTAGCCATCCTGCCATTAAGTCAGCCCTAGGAAAATGCAAAGTCCAGGGTTGTCCCTGTCTCTTTTGGGCCTGTATCTTGTCCTGGGCTTGTGCTTGCTAGTGTCATTAGGAGTTCCTTTTTTTTTAAACAGGAATTTGAATACTCCCTCCACTCCCCAGGAAACAAACCTTTTCCCTCTCCTAGGTGTTCTACCACAGTACTTAAAGCAGGTAAATCTTTGCCCCAGGCACCCAACTCATTTGTTTCATACCCTGCACTTTTTCTATCTCAAGCTGCTTTGTTGTGAGGGAGGCAAACTGGAGAGGATTTTCTCAGGTCAATATTTCTCAGCTGGAAGGAGGCTGGGGCCCCATGAAGGCAGCACCAGCTGGCTCCACACTGCTTGGGGAGGGGGTGGGAAGGAGCCAGGAAGAATGCTAGGAGCTACTAAAGCTACGTTTTCTTGATTCAGCACTTGCCCAGTAAATGCAGTCCTCTAACTCTTTCTTGTAGTTTGGAAGAAGGGTCTTCAAAGCTCTTCTGCTGCTTTTGCCTGGGACAGCTTGGAACAATGGCTGCCCTCAGAACTGGGCACTGCAGAAATTTAAAGTAGCTAATCAAAAGCAGTGATCAGCTATCAGACCACCCCCCGGATCTTGAGGAACTAGGTCTTTACATCCCACCTGGGTACCAGCAAGCTGCACTACAGGCTGGGGTTAAGGACCTCATTGCTGTCTGTCCAAGAGTCTGGGAGTGGGGTGCAGGGGTGGATGATGGTAGCCACTGCCTGGAGAGTGCAATTCCCTGGTATTTACGGCAATTTACCAGCCGCTTCCTCCCACTCTTGGATGCTGCACAGTGTTCTACTAGACTTGGGAGTTTCAAGAGTTGTTTCAGACAATTCCTGCCTCTTTGGTAGCTGTTCTGGTGGAGGGCCTGATTCCTTGAGCTTCCTACTCCCATAATTCTGTTGGTCAACTAAATTGTTGAAATTCAAGGGGTAAAAAATAAATACTCTCTCTACGCCAGGGTTTCTTAGCCTGGGCACTACTCACATCTTTGTGGTAAGGACCATCCTATGCATTGCAAGATGTGTAGCAACATCTTTGGCTTCTACCCACCAACACCAGTAGCATCCACCCAGTAATGATAACTAAAAATGTCTCCAGACACAAACAAACGTCTCCTGAGGAGTAAAATCATCACTGTTTGAGAATCACTGCTCTGTATTAATGACCTCTTCTTTTGATTTCATCACTTATAAAGCCTCCATTTTCAAGACAACTAATTGAAGCAATTCTTATGAAGTGAAAACTTTAGGTTGTATGGAGACCAATAGTACAGAAGAGTACCAGAAGTCTTTTGTATTTAGATATTCTTTTGTTACACTAATTTCAGAGATTACCATGCAGTTTCATTTTTTAAATTACCAAACTCAAGAGAACAGAGACTTTATTTAGAGAATACAAGACTTTTTAAAATAAAATAGAATTCTAAGCTACAGATTAAAAATCTAACAAGAAGGGAAGAAGAAATTACAGATCTTTAAGTAATAAACACAAAATGAAATCAACATGCATATAGTTTGAAACATGTATAAGAGTCTCAACTTTAGGGGGGAAACAAGAAAGTCTTTTTAATTTTTCTTATTTAATAGCTTAGGCAGGAAAAAGGAAAGAAGCATTAAAGTTGCCATGATAATATCCCTCCTGGTGACTATAGCATTTTACCAACTCTCTCAGAAATCTCTGTGATACCTGTCTTTCTATCTCACTGTATCAATTAGAAACTGCATTTAGTTACTAGTAACATAGCCTTAAAAAAACAACAGTAGCTTAAACAGGATACAAACGTATTTCTCGTTTACTTAAAACATGTGAAAGACTACAGAAGTAGGTAGTCTGGAGGGTGGGGGTGCAGAGCGGGCTAGCATGCCTCCATTGACACCAGGGGCTCAGGTTTCTTCTATCTTTCCATGAACGGAATCTTAGTATATGGCTTTCATTTTCAAGGAAATAAGATATTTTCTGGTGCTACAGCCATCACATCCAAATTTTGGACTAGAAGAAGAAGGAAAAATGGAAGGACACTTCCTCCCACTTCCTCTAACTTGTACTTATAGCTCATTGGCCAGAACACTGTCCAATGACTGCATTCCGAACTCCCCTCTCTACACTGTGAATTGGGCCAGGGATAGGCTTTACCTGAGACCACATCTTTGCTTGGCTTCTTCCCTTTCCCTGCCCCACTTCCTTCACTCTCTTACAAGTTTCTTTTCCTGAGAGCCTCCTCGATAAATCATGTGCACCTGAATCCCAGGCTTCCCCGCTTCTAGGGAAGCCAACCTAAGACTCCTACCTATTCAACTGTTTGTTCTCATTCAAGCTGCCTTACTGACCCACCTCTAACACTATACTGTTTCTTACATCCTAACACTAAAATTGTTTAGGTTTTGGATAAACTCAGATATGCTTATTAAAGCATTGCTAGATGAGTTTATTAAATTATTATAAGTTAAGAGATCTAACTTCTTGTGGTTGGCCACAGGGCTCACCCAGATCCCAGGCTTACAAGCTGCACTGGTCACAATCAGGATGGTATGCCTTATGTTATATGATTTCATTCTCGTTTTGAGATCAGCATGAGTGGCTTTGCTACTATGGCTCAACCTACTAAATTCTGAACACTCCCACTTGCATCTTCTAAATTTATTTCGATGAAAAATGAAACAATGACTCAAGTGTTTCAAACATCCCAAGCAAATAAACAGAATTAGTCCCTCAACAATTTGCTTCTTAAATTGACCCACTAGCTTGTCTCTACAGAGAAGGACAAAAAGGCCTTCAGGGACAGACACCCTTGCAGGCTGCGGAGGACCAGAAGACCACCACAGCTAAGGGGCATTCATGGACAGCTTATGCAGGTGCTTACACAGGTGTGGCCTCCTGTCCTCTGCTGGACAACGGGGCCTCCACGGGGAAGTTCAGCGCAGAGCCCGTGGGCGGGTGAGTCAGCATCACTCACACTCACAGACAGCAGTTCTCACTGTGACCCGCATGACACTTCCCAGGCACAGGAAACAGAGTGGATAATCGGCCCTTTAACTCAGGTGTTTGAGACAAGGCTTATTAATATGCAACAATCTCACTCTACCTGATGGAAAAATTAATTCTGTCAATATTAACTGACATGTCATTTTAAATTCAAAACACTGAAAGGATGGAAGGCCAGCCCCTTTTTCATCACAAAAAAAAAAAAAAAAAAGAAAAGAAAAAGGAAAGAAAGAAAAAAAGAAAACAGAAAGAAATACGTGATCTACTTCTTCAACTACTCCTTTCTTCTAATGGAGTGTGACGATAATTCTCAGAGGACCAAAACATTGGGCTGGAGGGAACCTCGATGAACATCCCACTATGAAAATGACCAGTCCAAATTTAACAGAACCTCTATCTGGAAAGAATAATAAGCTACACCATTTAAGAAAAACTAATCAATCCTTTTCTACTTCCACTTCTCATATCTGAATATTGTACAAAATTACACTCCTCACAGTTTCAAATTTCAAATAAATATATACATACATGCCCATTAAACTAAACTTACCTTAACTACAAATGAATGGCCTGATTCAGGTGATCACCAAAATAGCTAAGAATCCTAGAGCCCTCACCATGTACCAGACACTGTGCTTTACTTATGTTAATATATGGAGTAGTATAATCAAACCCATTTTCCAGAAGATAAAACTGACACTTAGAAAGAGGTCGAGCACCTGCTCGATGTCAGTGTTGGATTCAAAACCCAGGCATATCTACCTCCAGAGCCCTTGCTCTTAATCATTATTATTCCAATTTGTAAATATTATATAATTTAAGTTAAAAAGTGGAATGTAGTGAACTATGAAAAATATTATGTGTCTCTCTTCTAAGAATACCCTATTGTCACAAACTCATTTTCACAATGTTCTATTTTTTCATGAAATGCATCTCAAGATAGATAAAATAATATTGTTATGAGGCAGAGTTGCTAAGTATTCACTTTGTACCTAAAAGCAAGAATGAAGGTTTTGGTTTTCAGTAATAAGCCCATATTACTTCTATAATCATAAATAAATCATTTTGAAAAGCTGTTGGTGATTTCTTCCTAAAAGGGAAAAAATTTACCTTAGTGTGGATTTTGCCTCTATAAAATGAAAATTCTATTTATGGCTCACCAAGGGAAATATTTTTAATTATTATATCTGTCCTTGAATGTCTTACAGGACCCCACATCCATTTATGCTCTGAACACCTAAGTTTGACCAAACAATGAGTCTTAAAATGTTCAAATAATCTTCTAAATGTATCAGTACCATACATGAACAAATCACGCTCAAAGCAAATGATGTTTGTATGTTTAGCAGAAGTATTAATCAACACACTACCATTGTAATTTCTTGATCCAATTACAGAAAATTACATAAAACACTTACAAAAGTACATAAAACCTATAGACTAATACCTCTCATTTGATATAGATGCAAAATCCTCAACAAAATAGTAACAAATCAAATCCAACAATGTAAGAAAAGAATACATCATGAACAAGTGGTATTTATTCCAGGTATGCAAGGCTTGTGCAACATTCAAAATTCAACTAGTGTAATCTATCATATCAATAGGCAAAGGAAGAAAACTCATAATGATCACATCAATAGATACAGAAAAGGCATTGGACAAAATCCAACATCCATTCATGATAAAAATTCTCAGCAAACTAGGAATAGAGGGAACTTCCTTGATAAAGAATATATACAAAATACCTACAGCCACATCATACTTAATGGCAAGAAACTAGATGTTTTCCCTTTAAGATTGGGAACAAGTAAAGGATACCCCCTCTCACCCCTCCTATTGAACACTGTACTGGAAGTCCTAACTAACTCAGTAAGAATGGAAAAGGAAATAAAATGTATACAGATTGGGAAGGAAGAAATAAAACTGTCTTTCTTTGTAGATGATATGATTGTCTATGTAGAAAATGCTAAAGAGTCAACAACAACAAAAAACCCTTCCTGGAACTAATAAGTGATTATAGTAAGGTTGAAGGATACAAGATTAATATACAAAAGCCATTTTTGCTTTCAATATACAAAAACCATATCGATGCTTTCCAATATACCAGCAATGTACAACTGGGACTAGAAACAAAAAACAAAACATCATTTACGTCAGCACCCATAAATCCCCAAAATACTTGGGTCTAAATATAACAAAATATATACAAGGTCTATATGAAAAAAATCTATAAAACTATGATGAAAGAAAGCAAAGAAAACCTAAATAATTGAAGAACTATCCCATGTTCATGGATAGAAAGATTCAATATTATTGAAATGTCAGTTCTTTTCAACTTGATATACAGATTCAATATAATACTAATTAAAATTCCAGCAAGTTATTTTGTGGATATCAAAAAATCTATGCTAAAGTTTATATGGAAAGGCAAAACACCCAGAATATTCAACAAAATACTGAAGAAGAAGAAAGTCAGAGGACTGATACTATCTGACTTCAAGAATTACTATACTAGAAGGGGCAGAAGAGCCATGTGTAGAACTGAGTCCCACTGTGTCACACTGGGGAGCATAAATTTCAAAGTAGGGCCCACTGGCAGGGTGCCAAACTCCTGAGCTGTCTGCCCTGCCTATAGTGTCTGGGTGTCTTCAGAGCCCTCAGGGGTTCTGCTATTTCAGGCAGTATTTACTTTGGCAGTCAATGGGATCCTGCTGAGATGTGCATAAGCATAGCCTCTGGAGTGACCTCCCAACTCACCTTGATGTCTCTTAGCTATATAAACTCATTTGTCTTTACCCTTTACCCCTTTTGGTCAACGTCTTTTTCTAGCTGCATTGTTAGTTGGTGCTTGGTAGTAATCCCTTGGTGCCAGGGAGGCTCATCCCATGCTGAGGGAAGATAATGCATTTATATGCTGAATTTGGCTTAGAGGAATTATATTGATCAAACTGTATGGTACTGGTGATAGAACAGAGAACAAGATCAATGCCCTCTTTCTTCTCTAGTTGTAACCATGATTAATTTTTGTGATAATCATTTCCTTGGTGAATAGGTACATTCAGAAAAAAACATAGTTTACGTGGCCTGTTTTGAAACTTACATAAATGAACTATTTGAATCTTTCACTTACTGTTATGTACATGAGACTATTCCATTTTCTTGCTTTATAATATTCCACTGTATGAATACTCCACAATTGACTCATCCATTCCACTGTTGATGACATTTGAGTTATTTCCAGTTTGGGGCTGCTAAGAACATTCTTGACAGGTATTCTGCTATACATATGCATGAATGTCTGCTATACATATGCATGAATTTCTCTTGAGCACATAGCTAGAAATAGATTTATTGGTTTATGGGGTCTACATTTCTTCAATTTAACTAGATGCTGAACCATTTTCCAGAGTAGTTGCTCTAAATGTTTGCCAATTCACTAAAATCTGTTCATGTCAGACCTTTCATTTTTTTTTCAGTCTGCTTGGTGAGTACTGGAATCTCACTTGATTTTAAATTGCATTTCCCTCATGAATAATGATGTTGATTACCACTTCATATTTCTTCACTACTGTTCAAGCCCTTTGCCCATTGTTCTATTCAGTTGTCTTTTTTATCTATTGGATATATTTCAAAATCTATCTTCTGGATAACAGTCTTTTGTTAAATATAATCTCTCTGTTCTTGAATTTTCTTTATGATGTTTTCTGAAGAACCAAAGTAGTAATTTTAATACAGTTGAATTTATCTAATATTTTTTCTTTATTCCTATTGTGTCTTTGTCTTGTTTAAGAAATGCTTTCCAAACCTGAGGTCATGATTCATGATGATATTATCTGATATTACCTACTTAAACTTATACAGTCTTACCCTTTACAGTTAGGTCTTTAATATATCTGGAATTGATTTTCATATATGGTGTGAGGTAGAAATCCAACTGATTTTTTTTCCCATATGAAAAGCCAATCATCTTAACAACTATTTATTAAAAAGTCACTCTTTCCCCAGTAACCTGAATTGTCAAGAGTGTAATCTGTTGTATCCAATATGTGGGTGGGTCTGTTTCTGGCTTCTCTATTCTATTCTACTGGTCTCTTTGTTTCTACATCAAATTCACACTGCTTTAAGTACGGTAGTGTTATTATAAATCTTGATATCCAGAAGAATAAGCCCATGTTCTGATGTTAAGAGTGTCTGCTTTTCTTGTTTTGTTTTTTTTGTTTTTTTTTGCATTTCCATATAAATGATACAATCAGCTTGTCAAGTTATACAAAAAGAATGGGAACAACAACGAAAACTATTTGGGTTTGCACTGAATTTTTGAAACAATTTGGGAAAAATTGGCTTCTTTAAAAATCATGAACAAGGCCCAGGATTGGATCTTCCAGCTGCCTAACCACTAAGCCAATGCCATATTTTTTTGGAATTTTTTTTTAATCACTCCACTTCAAGGTACCAACTCCTGATAAATAAATAAACCCTGTAATTTCAGTGATGTGACTCAATATCAGTTTATTTCTTGATCAATTGTTACAAAGGAGAGTTGTGAAGGGGTTCTGTTTTATGCACTCATTCGGAGGCCTGGGCTGATGGAAGCTTCACAATCTTCAACATGTTGCTTCAGAAATGTCTGTTAGCATCCACACTCAGCTGTCAGAGAAAGGAATAGAAAAGTTCAGACAGTGTGCAGGAGGCTTTCATAGGCCAGGCCTTGAAGAAACATATGGTATTTGTGTCTACATCCCACTGGACAGAACTCAGTCATGGAACTACTCCAGGGAAGGATGGAAAATATTGTCCAGTTAAGGAATGGTAAACACTGTCTGCCACACTTTTCAATCATTGTCCTTTTGTTTCTTTCCTTGAGTTGCTGTACTATCAAGACACTCAATACAATGTTAATTAGAAGTTATAGTGGAGTTACTATAGTTTCTCAATGTATGTTAGCTGTAGGCTTTTGTACATACTCTCCATCAGATTAAGAAGGTCATCTTTTATTTGTGGTTTTCTCAGAGATTTTTAAATTTCATATGAATACTGACTTGTCTGCATTTATTTTGGCAATCATATGAATATTTTATTTAAATATGCTAATTAACTGATTACATTGGTTAATATTAAAACGCTAAACCAATCTTCCATTCCTTGAATGAACCTAATTTTGATCATGATGCATTATCCTTTTCATATATTATGGAATCCAGCTTTTTAATACTTTCTTTAGGATTTTTGCATGTATGTTCATGTATAAGATTGTCCTATAATTTTCTGTTCTCACACTGTCAGGTTTTGGTGTCAAGTTTATACAAGGATCATAAGACAAACTGGGACATATACGCTCTTAAAACATTGGAAGATTTGTAAAAGATTGTGATTATTTCTTTCTTAAATGCTGGGAAAACTCACTGATGAAGCCATTTGAACCTAGTGGTTTCTTTGAGATGTTTAAATATTGACTCAATTTCTTTAATGAATATAGTTATATATAGTTTGTTAAGTGTTTTAGTTTGCTAAAGACTGCCAATGCAAAAATACCAGAAATGGGTTGGCCTTTATAATGGGAATTTTTTAGGGTAAAACTTACAGTTCTGAGTTTGTTAAAACGTCCAATCCAAGGCATCATCAGAGATGCTGTCTCACCAAAGATCGGCTGCTGGCGATCCTGGACTCCTGCCACATGGCAAGGCAAAATGGCGGCCGGACTCTGCCTTCTCCTCCAGGCTCCTCTCTCTCCAAGCCCAGCTGTGGGTGATCAGGCAAACGACTCGTCTCTCCCTGGGCCCCATCTCCTCAGCCTGCGGCCTCTCTCTCAGCCTCTTGGGGTCTCTCTGTCTTTCTGTGTCATAGGCGATCCTGGAGGCCTCCCTCACATGGCAGGGCAAAATGGCAGCTGTCTTTCTCTGGGTTCCAGTAATAAAGACTCCAGTAAAAGGATTAGGACCCATCCTGGGTCCAACAATATACTCAAGGGCCTTAGCTGAAACGATCTAATCAAAAGGTCCCTTGAATGAACCTAACCAAAAGGGCCCCCATTCAATAAGGCCACGTGCACAGAAATGGGTTAGCTTAAGAACATCATTTTCTGGGGTCCACAAAAGACTCAAACCAGGACATTAAGCTATATTTTTAAAGAATTCATTTTACCTAACTTTTCAAATTTGTTGATACAAAGTTGTTTCTAATATCTTTCCCAAATCACTAAAGTCTGAAGTCTGTGTTATGATAACCTATATTTTTTTCCTCATACTGGTTATTTCTGCCTTCTCACTTTTTCCTTGACCAACTTACTAAATTTTTATCAATTCTACCAGTAATTTTGAAAAACCAACTTTTAGCTTTGTTAATCCTCTCAACTGCTTGTTTGCTTGCCATTTCATTTATTTATACTCTTTATTATTTCTTTCTTCTTAACTGCTTGGGTTTTGTTAATTTTCTAAATTCTTCAGATGAATATTTAGCTTAACCTTTCTTCTCTTCTAATAACTGAAATCAAAGCTCTATATTTCCTGAAGGCACTGCTTTCGTTATGTCCTGTAAGTTTTGATTTGTAGTATTTAAATTTCCATTCAATTCAAAATGTGTTCTAATTTCCATTATGATTTATCTTTAGTCCATAGGATATTAAGAAGTACATTTATTATTTTCTAGAACAAGGGGTTTCCTAGAAGTCTTTCTGCTATTGCTTTATAGAATAATTGTACATGGTAAGAGAACATATTCTGTATTGTATATTTGTCCATTATGTCAAGTTTTTAAATTGTGTCATTCCCATCATCTATATCCTTACTAGGGTCTTTGAAATTCAAAATTTCTGGGATTGGCAAATCCCTTCAGAACAAAAGTACCCTTAGTCCTCTGCTTACCTGACTGGGTTTGTGTGTCCCCTTCGATCTTAACCTGATAATGCCTTAAAATGTTGCCGGCTCTTTGATATGATGCTTTTAAAATGTTTTATATTTTATATAAGATTTTTGAGTTGCTATTAGTGAGAAAGCTGGTCTGAATAACTTAGGCTGCCATTACTAGACACTAAATTCTAGTTCCTGTCAATGTTATCAGCTGCAATTTTTCTCCTATTGAATTTTGTGCTCTTTCTCTGAATAATAGTAATTCTTCTGACTCCATTTCAATGTATTGATTTATACTATTTCAGCAATTTATCCAAGTTGTAAACTACCTAACCACTGCTGTCTAAAATATGTGAAATTCTTCCTGGCTGAAAGTTTTCAAAAGCCTCATTACCTGAACTTCATTTTACAAATCTTTAGTGGGATTATAAAATTATAATGGGGCCCGGCTAGATAGCTCAGTGGATAAAGAGCTCGCTGGGAAACCACATGGGAGGCCCTGGGTTCGGTTCCCGGGGACCTCTCCTAGCGGGCAGACCGCCTTGAGAATGGCAAGCCGCCATGGGCGGGCCGGAGCCGCCGTGGGCAGGGCAAAAAGCTGCCACGGACAGGCAAAAGCCGCCACGGGCAGGGC
>PVKH010025023.1:0-13502 GCA_004027955.1 Chaetophractus vellerosus | reverse complement strand
GTTTCCTTTGGAATATGACAGGGCCATTCTTGATTCTCTTGCCTATGTCTTAAGTCTCACCTCTTGTCACTCTACCACTCCACTTTACTTTCCAGAAATACTGACATTTTAAGTTCTTAAATTTAGCTAATTCTTCTTGCCCTCTAGGATTTTGTAAATGTTGACACCTTTACTTAGAATATTTTCCTTTTTCTCTCTTCTTAGCTTAGACAACTCTTACGTATCTTTCAGGCGCTACTTCATGGTAATTTCTAGGATATTTTCCTTGCCCTTCCAGACAAGGGTAGGTCCTATTGGGTTCATCCATATTATATCTCCTATATTTTCACTACCACAGCACTTATGCTTTCTGAATTCTCACTTTTTGACTGAACTTTAATCTCCACAAATGCAGGAACCATATTTAACTTGCTCACCATCATGTGTGATACTTAGAGGATGCTTAAAAACTATTTTTTCAACTATGATCAACTAAAGGAGTGCAGTGAGGCATATGCTTCAGGATAGCTTATCAATAGTGTAATGATATTTTTCTAATCAAATGAGTCATGTTTGATAAAAACAATTGATTATATATATATTCATGTTTGTTTACTCAAATATTTCCATAAATTTAATTGACAGATAAATAAGACTTTTTCACCAAAGCACTGCACAAACCTAGACTTTGGAATAATGTCTCTAAACTTTTTTGGTTTAATATTCTCTTACATTTTTTAACATTATCTTGCTGTGTTAGGCTTCAATAGGTAAAGTTATGGCATGCTGAAATATAAAAAAATATTTAGATAAATAATACAGAGTGACAGGAATAATTCTTTAGTATGTAGTAGCCATGAAAAAGAAGTGGGATTAATTAATGAACTAGACATACCAATATTGAAAAAATTACTGGAGATAGTTAATGATTTCAATTAGCATGCTGTGTCAATTATTAGAGGCTTCCTTATACTCAGTTTGGAGGAGGGTAGTGAAATCACATGTGATAATTAGCATGATAAAATACCATGATTAATTATTGAGATAGCAAAGGGGAATGATGGAAAACCTGCCACATCTTTGGCATCATGATATTATGCAATTTTTTTAGTAGAGAAAATTTTAAAAATATGTATCAAAAGATCTAGGTAGCAATCATAGAAGGAGTAGAGATTTGGGTTAAATTTCCTTAGATATATTTTATTGCAGACACAAATTATACACACATACACACATACAAAACAACCATTAATCTATGACATTGTGGTATTGTAGAAATTTTTTAAAGATTTAATTAGAAAAGTTTAACGATCCTTCTGAATCTGTTCTTTTCAAATGGGCTAAAAGCATGATCATTATATATTTTAGAATGTGTTCTACTTCTAAAATGACAAATGAAATTATTTTAATGAATTTATTTATGATTACTATATTAACTATATTTGAATTATTTAGATTTAAGAGAGATGCTAAATTCGGTTGAGCATTCGTCTTTCCCAAGCAACTCTAGTGGCATATTTGTACTGTAGTAAAAATTCGATTGTCAGGGTTTGAATTATAGAATACCCATTTTATTTCCAATGGTTACATAACTTCAGATGTTTTGGAAACATGTCCTTATAAGAAAATAAAATACTTATAGAAGTCTTCAAAATAAATCCTCTGTTAATATTCTACATAATTGTTTTTCTGAAGTTATGATTGAAAATAATACAATAGGATTTTTGGAATGCAAATAATTCACACTTTTACCTAAGAGGATTCAACTTTCCCTAGTCAGCAATATTTTCCCATAACTAAATTTGAAATTTTACTACACTGGAGGCATCATAAACAGGGATGGTAAAATGTCAGTTCTTTTCTCATCACTGCTTTCCAAGCATCAAATATATTGCTTAGCAAATAGTTTTTATATTTTAAAATTTTTGAAGGACAAATCACAGATCGTATAAATAAATAAATTAATAAATGAAAAATCAATACAGAATGATAGTGTTGGTGTTTCCTCATTTTGGAGAGTGGAAAACTGAGGCCAAAAGCAATTAATAGAAACAGCTAGTAAATGGCAAGATGTAGGGCTGAATGTTGATATTTTCTGTTCTCCAAGTAAAATGTACTTCATAGTATATAACTTTTAAAAATGAATATCTCTATCAAGATATTGGTTATACTGGGCTACATTTTTTGCAATGAATTAACTCCATGCATAATTTATATATTATGTTATTACAATATACCGGTATGTAGAAAAAAAATTTCCTACTAACCATGCTTATCTGAATCCTCCAAAGAGTTACCTGAGTCCTAAGCAGAGGAAACCGGCCAGAGATCTTTTTTAAACAGATTTTCTCCATAAGGTGGCAGTGTTGCATTATAACAAATAATACCATGAAAGCACATTTGTGGGGAAAAAAATGTAAGAAATTTTTTTCACACATATTGAGGAATTGTTTTGCCCCTTTTCCATATGAAATATCTTGAGGTTAAATACTACACTGAAAATTCTGAGTGAATATTAGACTTAATAAACTGCACAAACAAAACAAAATGAGCTTGTTGTAAATGCCTGGATTATGCAGACTACCCAAGATTTATTAGCTATCATGGCAATATCTTGAACACAACTCTAACTTTAATAAATTAGGAAGGAAACCTCATGTATATAGCATCAGTGAACTTAATGGATTTTATTTCATATTGTCTAACAAAAACACATTACATTGAGTGTGATGATCACCAGAAACTAAATTGGGCCTAACCAGGGTAGAGTCTGAATTTAAAATTATAATTTCAGATTTGTTCAAATAGATTTACTTATTATAAACAGGAAATATCACTTAAATTGTTTGCAAATATAAATTGATATCACTAACAGATGTTTCTTTTTGTTGAACTATAATCTTTCAAATGAGGATCACTAGAGTTGTACAAAATCCGTAAATGGAAGAGTTTTGTCTAGGATTCAGTCAAACAAAGCTCCAGATAGGATTCAATGTGGGAAACCAATCTACACTAAGATCTAAAGTGTATCTCATCAACACTTTTGTGATCTGAAGTAGTTTTTAAAAAGTGACTGTTGGTCATGCATGAGTGCCCATGATATTTTTTAAAAATCACTATTAGTAAAAATGGGAATATGGAAAGAAACAAGTTGTGAAGCTGTCAATGCAAAAAGGTCATGATATTGGCAGAGAAGCTGTGAAGTTTTATTTTGTCATACGTCTTATTTCAGATAAGTTGAAGTGGAAATATGTTTGAAGTGTTTTATGCTGTAGGCAAGAACATGTCTATAAATGAGCAAATTTATTTCATATACTAAGAGAGGAAGCTCCAACTAAAGTAATACATGGGATAATAAGAGCAATTCTATTAGGAATCTTCTTTCTTTGCTTTCTTCTTTATCTAAATCTAACTTTATGCCATAATCATTTACTGCCTACTGAAAAAAAAGAGTATATAAAATGTGAAATATTAAGGTCTTCTGAAGTTGGTTCTATCTTCCCAGCATTCTTGTCATCTTTTTCTGGTAACATAAAACACCTTTCTCGCACAACTTTCTTCACTGTTCAAACCATGTTTTTCTACAGGACATCTTGTCATAAGTTTCTGACAATCTGCCTGAAGAGTTGGGAGAGTAACACAGACCTGGCCAATCAGATTACTCTATACTTACGGTTAGAGGAATTAACTAAGGGTGACCTCACAATCCAGGTCAATCATTGCCCTTCCCTCTGAGACAACAGTAGAGAAGGTCCAACTGCAGTAGAGAAGGATATACCCAAGCAGAGACAAGAAGAGAAAAGTTGGGGAGGAGTGAGAATTTTAATGAAATATAGTCTACAGTTGTAGTCACTGAAGTTTCTGAACTTTTGATGGTTCCTGTTTATCAGCCATTAATTCTGTGAGCCATCACTGAATCTTTCTAATAAATGCCATTTTCTGCTTCAGTTAAGTTTATTTGGGTTTCTGTTACTTGCAACCAAAAGAATTCTGACTGAGGCCACTCTTGTTCAAAAAACTACTTCATTAACATATAATCTTTCAAGCATTTGCAGATGACAATTAAAAATTACTTTCCTTGATCATCTGGAGAAATACAGAGAAAACCACAAGAAATAGAACATATTCTAAAACATATGGTGATTATGTTTTACCCCTTTAATAAATATCTGATTTGGAAAAAGGGTTACAATTCAAAGAAAAGTAAATTATAAAATAAATAAATATATTGAGTTGCAATTTAGATATGATTTTCGCTTAAAAAATTTTTGTGCTTTTCTTAATACACTTTTCAACAACACATCTACCTCTCCTACACCACATGCTGCCCCTTCACTTTCATCGCCCACCACCCAAGCATGAAAGGAAAAAAATAAAGAGTGAAAGAGGAGGGAAAACCAAGTTAGGAAGGAAGGGTGTCAAAAAGAATCAGTGTGTTCAAAGGTGGGGACTTGTAAAAGAAAAACCATCATCAGAAAAACTGCAAGGAAATGTCAGATCTAAATTATGAGTAGAGCTGAAGAGAATGAGTCAGAACAAAATGCATTAAAATCCCAGAGAGGAATATAAGAAATGGCATTGTAAAAAGGATTCAAAAGTAGGAACCTGTAGAAATTAACAAATCATGGAAATAGGAGGGTTTAATAAAGAAATTAGGGTATCAACATAATCATTATTGATAATACCTTCTTGGCTAAGGCACATTTGGTTTATCAGTTTTCAGTTCTGCTTTTCCATTTCATTCTTTGTTTTGTTTGATCTGACTTATTTTTAGGGGCCTAAGTCTGCATCTATACAATTACATTTGAAGCCTATCTTGAAGTGTCACCAATTTAAATGATCAAAAGAATCAAAATGGTATAAAAAAAACAAGATTTAGACCTTGATAAAATTATGGAACAAGCAAAACTATAAAACACCCTTTACATCTAAAATTCTGATAATAATGTGTAGAGTTAGTTTAAAGCAAATTACATTAAAGATAGCAAAACTAATTAAAAACATTTTGAAAATAGAGGGCAATGGAAGATACTTATATGTTTTGAATAGAAAGTTGGTTCTATTGATAAAACATATATATTTTTTTAAGTCTGTGCTATGGTTATTGATTCTCCAAGAGAAAGTTTTGGTTCACAAAAATAATGTTAGAAAAATAGGACAAAACTTCATCAAAGGACAGCATTGTACTGGCATTCAATTTTACCTTATCAGTGCTTCACTGTCAATTAAGAAAATGCAGTGAGATAAAAATTCCATCAAACCATAGAAGATTAATTTTACCACCTGTGTGGAAGATAAATATTTTAGGCCATATTGATGAGGTATTCATAATGAGGGAAAAACAATTCTTGAACTCCCCCTGCACCAATTTATTCTCCATATTTCCATTCAAGAAACTTATTGAGTGAGAAAACCTAGTTGACTTCTGCCTGATATATCTCCAGCATAATGAATTTCAATTGTAATTATTCAGAAATACTCAATTCCCTGTTAATATTTCTTTTTACTTTTAATTCTAACCAGTAGCAACATGTTTCCCATTTTTACATTCTCTTTAGTAAGAATGATAACAATGTTCCTACAGTATATCCTTTAAAAATATTCAAATATGGAGAGTCAGAAAACAAAGATCTTTTCTTTTGGTTTTTTGTTTGTTTGTTTTTGCTGATATGCCTAAAAGAATATGACATCATTTTTGGAATTTTGATATAATGTCCATCACTCACTTTTAGAAAAATATAGAAAATAATGAAGCCATCCTTAAAAGGCATACAGCATTATATTCAGGTCACCATGCTAAGATCTTTCAATAGAGTTGCTCTTGCCAGAGACATTTTTAACTGTTTGGATAGTGGTAGGAGAGGGGATGGGAAGGGCAGGGAAGAAAACTAAAACAACTTTGAAATATTATTGAGTAATGGGGGCTGGAGATGGATATATTTTTTTAAAAATGTTCTTCAGTCAACAATCAGCACAATATCTTTTTCCCAGTCATGGATAGACAGACAAATTATGTAATTTTTCCCAAATAGCTTTAGGAAGCATTTTATAGAAGACCTTCACTTACAGTACACTTCATCAGATCCCACTTAAGGAAAATGTAACTTTTTTTTTAGTTTTTACACAAATTTTGTAATAGTTGTTAGAATCAGAAATAAGTATGATTAGCTAAGGAAAAACATATTAAAGACAGATTTTTAAAAGTAGTTTTCAGAAGGATTAGTACAGAAGCTTGGGCCCCAGAAAGGAACCATATTTGTTGATATATTCCACCATAAAATATGCAGTATTTAAGTCAGGGGAAGAAACAAATTATAAATAGACAAAGGGAGAGTAAACCTGAAACATTCCCCTGATGAATTATAATTAAGAACTAATAGATTCTCCTAATTAAATATTGATATTGGTCACATTAAGAATATTATAAGTATGTAATTTCTGAAATCGTTTATCTAATATAATGTGATGACATGACATATTATATATTAAATAGAATAAACATCATCTGGGGAATTATATGTAGTTAATTTTTTCTTTTGTCTTTATTATATTTTTCCCAAGAAATGAAGTTGTCTTAAAACTATATCTAATTAAAACTCCCATGCAGATATCTTAAAAAAAAAAAAAAGGCACTTAAATCCAGTAGACTCAAAGGACAATCCCTTACATAGGACCTTAAATTTTGTAAATAACTAAAAGTATTTTATTCAAGGCTAGTTTTAGTTTATACTGTTCCTTAAAATAATGCCTGATTAAATAAAAACCCTTTTAGGAAATTGCCAACTTTAACTGTGGAACTGTTTTAAAAGAATAGTTTAAGGGCCCGGCTAGATAGCTCAGTGGATAAAGAGCTCGCTGGGGTACCACATGGGAGGCCCCGGGTTCGGTTCCCGGGGACCTCTCCGAGCGGGCAGACAGCCTTGAGAAAGGCAAGCCGCCGTGGGCGGGGCAGAGCCTCCGTGGGCAAGGCAAAAAAATAAATAAATAAAAAGCCGCCACGGGCAGGGTGGAGCCCCCACGGGCATGGCAAAGTCACCCGTGAAAAAGCAGAGCTGTCACCTGCAAACCGCCGTGGAAGCCAGGCAGCCCTCAAAAAACATGGAGGACTGCTGCCCGCAAAACATGGAGCAGAGCCGCCCGTGAAAACGGAATGGAGCCACCCTCGAACGAAGCGAGCTGCCGCCGCGGAGGGCTGACTCAGTACATCGCCGCAAAGACGTGGGGGAGACAAGTAGCAGACATAGAAAGACACAGAAGAAAGGACACACAGCAAGAGCAAGCAGAAAGGGCGGGGGGGGATATGTAATAAAAAAAAAAATTTTTTTTAATTTAAAAAAAAAAGAATAGTTTAAGTTGCAAAGTACCAATGAAATACCTCTATATTAGAGTTCATGATACCTGTTTTATTAAAAATATAGGCATAATCTATGATAACATATAATACTTTATGCAAACTTTATGAAAAGTATGGTTTTAGCTAACTTACTGTTAGTGTCTTTCCATAAATAGATTATATAATGTATTTGTCAATTTTTATATCGCTATTATATTATATATCATAGCTTTAAAAACTATCCTCATTCATGCTGCAAAGTTTAATATTAGGATCCTGCATGATTAAATTATCACATGGTTTAAGTTGATATTAAGATTTTATTATATGTACCATATTCAGAGAATCTCAAAAAACAGAATAATAAACATGAATTTCTTAAAGTCTCCTCTTTCTGAAAGTTAGAAAATTAACATATTCACACATTCAGAAGCATATCCATGTGAATTTTCTTCATATGAACTTGTTTGGGTTTTGTTGTCATTATTTTATTACTGTCTTCAATTTCTCTTAATGCAGACTTGTTTGTGGTAACAACAGTGTTCATGGCAGTCCCAGTAGAACTATTAACAGAAATGCTTTTCAATAACTATTTTCAACTTTGCATGTTTAAGAAGATGAATATATTTTAGCTCTATGATTTCAGTGAGAACAAGAGCTGAACGGTGACAATGCTCTGAGGTTCTGACTACTGGAAGTCTTGGTGCAGGTTCTGAGTGGCATTTCTATGAGTAACCAGGAGAGGGCATCCATATCAGAGAGACACTTGAGGCTAAATAATTAAGGCACAGAAGGTCTATCATACAGTTCAAGCCACCTCTCTTTGAGGAAATGATGATGAATTTCTTGTGATCATGCTCAAATCATGTAGGCACAAATTGTGGGCAAGGAAATGACTAGGAGGTAGTTGATTGTCCAAGATCCAAGAGTCTGATGTTCAAATAAACCCAATTTAACTGTGTCCTTCTTTGACAAATTTATTGTCAAAACAATTTAAGCTAAGCAGTATAGTCATATACTTATTCCAGGGCATAACAGTGCACTAATCTAATTACTGAATGTGTTCTATGAAAAGGAAAATTAAATTAAGGAAAATTGTTTTGCATAGCAGTGATTTATAGCCTACTTTAGTTCCCAAACTAGTGAGAAGTATGAAATCCAAGACTTTCAGTATATGACTTTAACAGTGAAAAGGAAAAAAAAAATTTAATTGGAAGAAAAGAGAAAACAAAACAAAACTACCCAGACTCATCAAATCAAAGGCATATGCCACTATCACCTGTTAATTTTTACTGTGGTATTTGAATAATAATGCCTCTTACTCTAGTAAATAAGAATTCCATTATTTTTCAAGTATAGCATATGATTTCAGTTTTTATTCTGTAATGGAATATAGTACTAACCCTTTGCATATACACATTATTTGTTTATTGATGATGTGCTTTTTCCTACAATGCCTTCATTTCCAAGTCTTGATTATTTAAAGTGCTTCCTACTCCATGAAATTAGTCTTTGGTACTTGAAACAGAATAGAATGTTCTCTCATATATCTCACATAAATTAGGTTGGGATAGCTCATCATAAAACTGCATGCTAAACTAAAAGTGTATTAAGTACATAAATCAAAAAATGATTAACTCTAAGTTGTAACATTTTCAGGCTTTAAGCATATTAGTGAGGCTATTGAGTTAGAGTTCTATATATCTTTCACTGAGAGGATCTCAAAAGCAAAATATTCCTTGCAAAAATGTTGGCTCAGATGTTTTCATAAAAGAATAAGTAATTAAATTATTTGGAACATTATTTTCCCCTTCTATTATAGCATCACTCTAAACCAAACCACCCTCCCTTCTTTCTTTCCTTCATTCCTTTTTTACTTCTTTATTTCTAAGTCTAATACCCAGAGCTCCCAATACCCTGTAACATGGTCAACGGATTAACTATCCCAACCAAGTGGGATACTACTTGTTAAATATATTTTTGATAGATAATCTCTCTGACAATCTGGTGAAAACTATGCAGAATCGTCACAAAATGTATGTGACCATAAAATTTTCCTCACAATTTTAGAGAGTTAAAAGACTGTTACTGCAAGTCCAAACATGGATACCATAGTGACAACTCATGAACCCCATGTTAAAAGTAAAACAAAACAAAAAATCTTGAGTGTGAGTATATTACTTTAAATATTTTAAGGTTAGTTTAAATTTTCTGTCTCCTCCTCACTATGCCCAAATTTTCTTTGCTCCTGTTAAAGCCTGCCTTGATTGAGTTTGACCTCATTTTAACTAACAACGTGTTCAAAGATGCTATTTACAAATGAGTCCACATCCAGAGGACTGGGGGTTAGGACTTAAACATGTTTTGTTTGGGCAAAGGATTCAATTCATCACAGCAAGTCTGTGAAACAATACACTATATAGTATAAAGCATAAACATTTTATCAACTTTTTCTTTGAATAAAAACTGATGAGCTGAGGAATAGCAAACTTAAGCAGCACATTGTGAGTGGACATTTTAAACATCTTTTCTGTATTTTTAAATTAGTAATGTTTATTTACAAACACTCTATACTCACCAAGCAAAAACTTCCCCATTCCCTCCCCCATAAACTGGTAACGTCTAATCTCCTTTCCATGTCTGCAAAATTGCTGTATCTCGTTATCTCTTTTAAATAACATCATACAATATTTGGTCTTATGTGCCTTGTTTATGTCACTGAGCATAATGTTTTCAAGATTAGTCCATGTTGCAGCCTGTCTCAGAACTTCATTTTTTTGAAGCCTGAATAATTTTCCATTGTGTGTATATACCATACTTCTTACCCATTCATTGGACCCTTAGGTTAACCTAGTTTCCACTTTTTGGCTATTGTGAATGCTGTTGCTATAAACATAGAAATGACCATATTGCTTTCTACAGTGGCTGCATTATTTTGCATTTCCACCAGCCATGTATGAGTTGGAATTTCTCTACATGCTCACAAACACATTATTTTCATTTTTTAAAATTAAGCCATTCTAATGGGTGTGAATTGGTATCGAATTGTGGTTTTGATTTGCAGTTCCCTTATGGCTAATGATATTGACCCTCTTTTCATATGCTTATGGGCCAATCATATATCCTTTTTGGAGAAATATTCTTTGTCCATCTTTTTTAAAAAGGTTTTCTTTATTAATGACCTCAACAGTATTTCTTTAGATATAGTTTTGAACTCAAATACTTACTAGAAAACAAGTTACAATTGCATTATCTTGCAACTCATTACCAGTAACATATTGCAAAGTGAAATAGCTTGGAAAAGAGAGTGGGAGGGAAGGAAGATAACGGAATTAAATTGATCAAGTGGAATTATTCTATTTTTTTTAAAAATTCTTGGGAACTATGAGGTCCTTGCAAGCGTAGCTAGTTTCTGCAGATTATTTTCCAAACGTGTACAAAATGGAACCAAAACGGGAATCCCTTAAGAACCTGAAGACGTTCAACATTAAAAGCTACTATGACTCGGTAGCAACTGTTCTACCCTCTGTTGCCAACCATTTCCTCCTTTTGTGCCCAAGAGTAAGCAAGATGAAGACGTGTTCCCCGTGATAGTTTTCATTTCTTTTTTCTCAGTACCTGGCCGTGTACGATTCAGCACCTTAAGGAAGTCATCTTTTTGCCCGCATACATGTGTGAATGCTGGCCTTTGAGCATTCCAGATGGTAGAGCAGGTAGTCTCTAAAGGCGTGGATCAGGTTGATGGTGCTGTCTGGGGCCTTGGCATTGGTGTGGGAGGGAACAATACAAAGGTAATAAGGCCAGTATTGTCGCCCATAGCAGCATCTGCGCCTTTCAGCTCCAGAGGCGGATCCCTGTGGCGGGAAAGGACCTGTGGGGCTGTGGGGCTGGCTGTGCACTCAGCTGGTCCTCCCTGAACACTTTTCCAATCCTAATTCTGGATTGATGTACTATAAGAAAATTATTAAGAATTGTGAATTCATAATCTTTCTAATCAATAGTCTCTGCTGTTTCAATTGTGAATGATTAACTTGTTTTTTGTCCTTTGTGATGTTATAACGCTGCTATGCAGGCAACCCCATCATCCATTAACCAAAAGTCAAATGTTTAAAAGGACGTGGTATTTGCACGTCCTGTTTTCATCCCTTGTAAAGTTAGCATCAAGTTAAACCTGATGTTAGAGTACCATAAGCAGAATAGAACAAAAGATCCCTCGAGACACCGCATCACTCCTGTGGACGGCTGGCCACCCGCTGCCGGATGGATTACGTCACTTTCGATGAGGTCATTACTGACCAGTTGCAAGACTCATCGGAGTTCTGAGGTTCGAAACCCCTTAAAAGGGGTAGCCCCTAAGCTGCCAGTTGAAGTCTCACCCAGGAGAGGACACTGACTGGGACCGTTTTCCCAATCGGGACTGATCGGCTGCAAAGGGACTTCCCAGCCTTGTGTGAAATCAGATGTTGTGCTTTCCCCCAATTTGGTGAGTGGTTGTATGCACTTTCATTCTTTTCTATGTCATTTAATTGATTACTCTTCTCTGATTGCTTAATTGTTATAATCATTTGATATAACCTGAAACTCATTTGATTGAATAAATCTTGCCTTTGCATAGCATTTAGAGTTTCTGCCTCTTCCTTAACAAAACATGGATTTACCAAGAAACTGCTGTACACCCTATTTAATAACTCATCAGCACCATGTACATGAAGTTCCTTGTAGAACTTCAGGAAAACACTAACCATCACATTTGTTTCATCTCCACTAGGATTTTAAATATGATAGAGGACCCCACATCAAAATCTGCAAATGCTATTTCTACTGCTTCTGGTTTGTTTCTGGCTGCTGCGTTCTTTAACTTGAGCACACGAGTCTCCTCGACTCTGGTTGTTCGCCTCCACTGGGATCATGGCAGCGGCTGGCCCTGAAGCCTGAACCCAGCTGCCAAGCCACTGCCCTCCTTTGCCCATTTTATAACTGAGTTGTCTATCTTCTCTTGAAGAGTTGTGGGAGTTCCTTATATATTCTGGATATTAAGCCCTTATCTGATCTATAGTTTGCAGGCATATTCTCCCATTCTGTAGGTTGTGATTTTTACGTTTTTGATAATATCATTTGATGCACAAAAGTTTTCAATTTTGATCAAGTCAACTTTTATGTTTTTTCATTTAAAAAAACCACTGGAAAGTTTTATTCAATTCCACAAGGAAGGCCTTCAGAAAGGCAAGGCAATACAGTAATCAAGAAAGGACAGATAAGTATCTAGAACCAAAACACTTTACCCACCACTGGCTCTTCTATAGTCTTAGTCACAAGACTATCCCACAGGCAGTAGCCAATGACCTATCTCATGTTTTCATGCTTAATCTCTAAGAAGTAAATTTTTTGCGGGCCCTCATTACAGAAATCATGGAATAGCTTATAAAAGTGTAGGATTTAGAAACAAGAGATTTGGATTTGAATCCTGCTCAGATCCTTGGAAGCAGGGTGAAAGTTTCCCCACCTATAAAGATATTAAATGGAAATGTATACCTTATTAGACTGCTTTGTGGATTGAAGGCTATATTAAATATAAAAACACTTTATATAATATAAATTAACATATAACTATTAATTGTAAACATGAAATTTATTGTGCTCTTTACACAAATGCTAGGAAACATAGGTAAAACTTGATGAAATACTTTTCAGTCTATAACACATTCACAGCTTTTCCATTATCACCTACATAATCCCTTGTCTCCCCCCACAAAATCTAGAAGATATAGGGAAAGAAGTAGGCTTTCCTAAAAATTCCATATATCTTCACAATTGTCATAAGTATATGACTTCCAAAGTGTTGGGTTATTGTTTAGAGACTAGAAGTTTAGGAAAAACAAAATCTTTTCCTCAGAGGGTCAGGGAAAGAAACCAAAATAGACTCAAATTAAAATGTTAGAACAATGGGAACAGGGGGGTTACACTTGGAAAAAAAAGAGAGGATGGGACAGGAATTTGATCGGCACAAAAAATTGTCCAAAGCAGTTAATAAAATAGGAAATCTTGATAGCGTATTTTCCTCCCCAACAAAGCAAAAGAAATAAAGCTCTGTAATTTTCTACTCTTCTACTTATAATGTCATAAAATCTAATAGAAGAGTTGGATAACTACCAGGGCCCAAAAGTTGTGAAGTTGAGAAATTATTGGGAAT
>PVKH010025022.1:0-13514 GCA_004027955.1 Chaetophractus vellerosus | reverse complement strand
GGGCACTGGCCCGGAGCCCAGCTCCCAGTTTTTGCCTACCTTCTCTGCTTTGCCCATCTCTGACCTTGGGCTCTGTACTTCCTGTTGCAGGCTTCCCCGCGGGGCACAAACCAGCCTCACCATGGGGCTGGCCTGGGGACTCAGTGTCCTGCTCCTGTTGCATGTGTGTGATGCCAACCGTATTCCAGGTGAGTCTGTGCAATACCTTTAGAGGGAGGAGGGATGAAGAGGAGGTGCTGGTTACCCCAGCTGTGCCTGCCATAATGCCAGACCAAGTTGGAATACTTAGGGGTACCCCCTCCTGTGCTAGCCTGCCAGCTGTTTTTCCCCAAGTCCTGACTGAACATCAGGATACAGCCCCCCTCTTCCCGTGGCTTTATTCATTTCTCTCAGTGGTTGCCAGGAGTTTTCACTCTGCCCCTCTGGCCCTACCCTTCAGGGTTGAGCCCCCCTCCCGACCCCTGATCCCAGCCAAGAAAGCTCACTGTGTGTCCTGCTCCTGCTTAACAGAGTCTGGGGGAGACAACAGCGTGTTTGACATCTTTGAACTCACCGGGGCTGCCCGTAAGGGCTCTGGGCGTCGACTGGTGAAGGGCCCGGACCCTTCCAGCCCAGCTTTCCGTATTGAGGATGCCAACCTGATCCCCCCTGTGCCTGATGACAAGTTCCAAGACCTAGTGGATGCTGTGCGGGCAGAGAAAGGTTTCCTGCTCCTGGCCTCCCTGAGGCAGATGAAGAAGACCCGGGGCACACTGCTGGCCCTGGAGCGGAAAGACCACTCTGGCCAGGTGTTCAGCGTGGTCTCCAACGGCAAGGCAGGCACCCTGGACCTGAGCCTGACCGTGCAGGGGAAGCAGCAAGTGGTGTCGGTGGAGGACGTGCTCTTGGCGACCGGCCAGTGGAAGAGCATCACCCTGTTTGTACAGGAAGACAGAGCCCAGCTCTATATCGACTGTGAGAAGATGGAGAACGCCGAGCTGGATGTCCCCATCCAAAGCATCTTCACCAGGGACCTGGCCAGCATTGCAAGGCTCCGCATCGCAAAGGGAGGTGTCAATGACAACTTCCAGGTAAGGCCTCTTCTCTGAGCCCCTGGTCCAAGGGACTGTCTACCAGCCAGATGACCTGTCAGGAGGGCTATGGCAGGCAGAGAAGGGGCTTCCAGAACAGGAGATATTTTCCATAGACTAAAGCAGTGGTTCTCAAACTCTAGGGAGCATCAGAATCCTATGGAGGAGTTTCTGATTCAGTCGGTCTGGGATGGGGCCTGAGAACTTGCATTTCTAACAAGTTCCAGATGACGCTGAGGCTGGTGGTCTGGGAACCACACTTTGAAAACTGTTAAAGGAAACAAGGAATGTTTTTTTTTCTTAACAGCAGCCTGTTCAAACCTTAGATACTCCTTATGTTCCCCTCAAAAAAAAATAACTTATCTCAATTGCGTTCCACCAATTTTAATATTGCTTGAAATACTTTGTGCAGGCGGAATAAATACCACTTTGCTATTTGATTTCTCCTGGGGATGCAGCCAGTATCACATAACTTAAAACAGAGGGTATGGTTATTTGCTGCTGCTTCTTCCTTGCCTTAATTTCTAGATCTTTGCCACTGTGGCTTTGAAACTCCCACATTTAACTCTTTGACACTGGAGAGTGTCATTACATCCTCCAGGCTTACTATCAGATTCCATTTCCTGTTTTCCCAAGTAGGCTAATAACTGAATTCTTTGTAAAATACTGAAGACTTGGCAGAAAACACAATCAAGATTTTGAAGTTGTTTGGCAGTTTATGTTGGTGGGTTGTTTTGACATAGATCTTAAATGGAGCTCTTTCAAACTTTTAGAACATCTGTTGTGTGCTTTTGCTAGCATAAATAGCTTCCCTCCTCCCACAATATTCTACAAGTAATGCATGTCCTCTGCCCACAGGGGGTGCTGCAGAATGTGAGGTTTGTCTTTGGGACCACGCCGGAAGACATCCTCAGGAACAAAGGCTGCTCCAGCTGTGAGTACCCTTCTATTTTTAGGGCATATGGGGAAAGCAAGGGAGGAATTCCACTCAGAACCAGCTGAGAAACCTAGGCAGTGGTGGTTGTACATAAATCATCCCTGGGTACCATGGTTGGGAGGTATACAAAGGGACCTCAAAGGGCATTCCCCACACATGCCCCCTGCACCTGCATCCTTCACTCCAAATGGGATGTCTTTCCTAACTGACAACTCTAGGGACTGGCTGTGAGAGCATCTGTTTGAAGCTCTTCTATTTTTTTCTTCATCTCTTTTGCTTCTTGGCAGCTACCAATGTCCTCCTCACCCTCGACAACAGCGTGGTGAATGGTTCCAGCCCTGCCATCCGCACTAACTACATTGGCCACAAAACAAAAGACCTGCAAGCCATCTGCGGCATCTCCTGTGCTGAGCTGTCCAACATGGTCCTGGAGCTCCGGGGCCTGCGCACCATTGTGACCACACTTCAGGACAGCATCCGCAAAGTGGTCAGTGGCCTCCGCCCCCGGCCCCACGGCATGAGCCCCGGAAGGTTACTCCTCACAGATGATCCCAAATGAATAACGATCTTTCTCCCTCTTTTAGACTGAAGAGAACAAAGAGTTGGCCAATGAGCTAAGGAGACCTCCCCTCTGCTATCACAACGGAGTTCAGTATAGGAATAACGATGAATGGACTGTTGATAGCTGCACTGAGTGCCGCTGCCAGGTAAGGGATCTTTAGAAACTAAAGTAAGAACTGATAGCATGTATTTGAAGTCACAATCTCTGGGGAAATACCCAAATGGCCACATAAATTCTTTTTATGTTCAATGGTCTGATATCAAAGTGGATTTTTTTTAAGAGATGCAGTTATAACATTCATAAATTCTTTGAACTCTTGGAAAGGTTTTCAAGTCTTAATTGTACCCTAGGCTAAGTATCTTAAAAGAACAAATCTGCTAAAACATCTGAATAATTTACCTGCTTTAAATCAAAGGCTAAGTGTTGAATATCAGGTAAACAAAACCTTGTTGGAACATTCCTTTTTTCATTCCCAACCTTGATTTATAGTCAGCTAAGCCACGAAGATTCTTTTAATACAGTCCACAGTATTGTTGAAATCACTTAGCCCCACATTGTTAGGACATACCTGTCTATTTAGCTCAAATGGCACTGCCTGTGGTGTGTACTTCACTCTAGCTCTGCCCCAGGCCAGTGGCAAGTGAGTTTGGGGATTTTCCTGGCTCAAAGAGCAAAGTTTAATTTAGATATAAATCACAGATTGCTGGATCTGGGTGCCAACTTCATTAAATTCCCCTTCTTCTCCAGAATAATTTAAAGCCAGATTTATAGATAAGACAAAAAATGCTTATAGACATTATTTTCCCCATGAAGATAACATATAAAAAACTTTTTTAAAACCCAGCTGAGTTTTCTTTGATTTCAGATGTAGCTTAATAGATTTGGCCCATGATGTTTGCTGATTCCCCTTGGATAAATTCTTCATGCTGTAACTTCCACCATTGACTGAGTAACAATTAAGAAAGAACTCTCTGAGGAATGAGTGACAAGTTACTAGCACTAGAATTGTCTCTGCGATAGTGGTAGCCACAAACAGATCTATTAAAGAGGTAGAGACAGATCTTCTTTTAGTCATTCCACTAAAAAATTTATAGCCCTGACCAGGTTTCAGCTCATAATTGAAATTTTATAGTATGTAAAGTTCTGTTTGCAATATGCTTAGTAGCTTATTTCTCTCCTCATTCTGTCTCTGCAGAACTCAGTTACCATCTGCAAAAAAGTGTCTTGCCCCATTATGCCCTGCTCCAATGCCACAGTGCCTGATGGAGAATGCTGCCCCCGGTGTTGGCGTAAGTTCCTAAAACTGCATAAACATTCTTGGGTGACTAGGTCGACCCTGTGTCTATCCTAGACAGCTGAACACAACCGTGGAACCTGCTGCCATCCCCACCATGTGTTTTGAATTCAGCTTCTTGCTGCAACAGCTAGTTAACTGACAGGTTGTCTGCTATCATAGAGTGAAAACTCCATTATGACTGAATCTCAGTTACCCATCTGGGTTATGGTATGGGCAATAATGACCTTGGTGTAGCTTATTCATTCTGATTTTATGTTTTGAGGAAAGGAGAGATGAGTTTGTAGCAGTAATAGCTCTAAGTTGACTGTGCCAAAGATATCGATAGGCTTATAGTGCAAGCATCAGACTTAATTGGGCCTGAGAGTTTTTTCCATTTTATCTTCAGGGATGCCAGGAAGCCTGACAGAATAACAGCTGTTTGGGTTTCAGGGCACTAAAAGAAATAAGGCACTATACTGTTCCATGGCACCCTATCCCTGGTTTTTGTTGCCAGTATAAATTAATTACTTTGCTGAGACAATATTTAAGGTAGTGTGTACAAGTCATAAAAATAATTCATCATAACTACGATAAGGAAAAAAAAAAAAAAACCAGGAAGGTAGCACTTGCCCTTCACATACATGCACATACATAAAAACTAAATTTTTTTTTTAAAAAAACAAAACTGGCCATAGCTCAGAATAGCCCATACAGGGGTCATATTACAAATACTGGCATCGTAAGGATCACTTGTATATCCATTTCCTATAGGCTTTCACTTGAGGTGTGAGTTGAAGGCAACAGAGCTAGTTGGGGGCTAGCAGAGATCTGAACTTAAATCAGGGATTGTTAGAAAAACTTCTGCCTGATGGCAAAAGAAAACAAGTTTTCTGTCTGATAACAGCTAGTTGTGATTGCAGTAATCGTGCCTGGGAAGATGGTAAACAAACACATTCTCTGCTTGTGAAAACAGTGCAGAGGAGGCCTAAAATGCTAGGCTGAGAGGAGCAACAAGCTCATTAACCTCATGACCTAGTCGAGGCAGAGCCAGCAGCAGCCCAGCTGCCTTCAAGCTCATCTGTCAAATACATGGTCTGCAGCTCCTCTGAAAGTCAGAAGTGACCACATAAGCTGCCTTACTCAAGTGTACTTGGAAACCTGACACTGGCTTTGCCTACCCAGATATCTTAAGTCGGGAAAGAATAACTCATTTGACATGCTGAGAGAGGAGAAAGGTGGAAGCAATGAATAGAACACACACTGTGAGAAGGCTCAGCAGGGCCGACCTGGTTATCGGTCTAAGAAATACGATGCTTTTCACCTTCTAGCAGGGGGAAAAAATCCTCAACAGAGAAGTCTAAGGAATAGCTTGTTTTAATGATCATGCACTAAACAAGCCTCTCTTTCCCTTGCAGCCAGCGATTCTGCGGACGATGGCTGGTCGCCGTGGTCTGAGTGGACCTCCTGCTCCGTGACATGTGGCAATGGAATCCAGCAGCGTGGCCGCTCCTGCGATAGACTCAACAACCTATGCGAGGGCTCCTCGGTTCAGACGCGCACCTGCCACATTCAGGAGTGCGATAAGAGATGTAAGCATCTTGGCCGCTTAGGAATGTGGAGAACTGGCCTGTCCTTGTGGCCGTCACCAAGAGCAGCACCATAGCATTCAGGTTAAGAGATCAGGTTCTCGAATCTCTGGATCCGAACCCCAATTCTACCACTTGTCATGCAACCTAGAGCACAACGTACCCTCTCTGAGGCTCTATCCTCATCTGTGAAATGGAGATGCCAACAGTACTTAACAGAGGTGTTTTCAAGGATTATATTTTGATAGTGCATATAAAGCAGTTATCATAGAGCCTGGCTCATGGTGAGCACCCTGTAAATATTAGGTTACTTTATTGACAGCAACCCACAAAGCCACCTAAGCATTATCTGTCTGTCCTGGTAGAGGCATTCCCTGTTGACATTTGGATATGTGGCCACGAGCCGATTTCTGCTGCATACTGGGCTTAGTTGCCTTTAACTGTGTCCAGAAAATATTTCTCTATACCCCGAGGAGGGTTTGTTTAGCCAGCTCTGAGGCAACCCCATTTGTGACCATCAGCTCTGCACTCTAGTTAAACAGGATGGCGGCTGGAGCCACTGGTCCCCGTGGTCATCATGTTCTGTGACATGTGGGGATGGTGTGATCACGAGGATCCGGCTCTGCAACTCTCCCAGCCCCCAGATGAATGGGAAACCGTGCGAAGGTGATGCTCGGGAGACCAAGGCCTGCGAGAAGGACGCCTGCCCAAGTAAGTGTGAGCCCTGACGCAGGGCTGCTTCCCCGGCAGCTGACACCTACAGTGCAGAGAGTCACGGAGTGGGGAGAGGACTAGAGAAGCCAATAGAAGTTAAATCCTGCACGCTCAGCAACTTCTTTGAATGAAAAATAGAAAACTTGCCTCTTCTCAAACACTTTTTCCATGTGTCAGGGTAGCAGAGGTTTCTGGAACAGGCTTAGGAGAGTCTTCACTCTTGGCATGTGGTTCATTTTCTTGCAGTCAATGGAGGCTGGGGTCCCTGGTCACCATGGGACATCTGTTCTGTCACCTGTGGAGGAGGGGTGCAGCAACGTAGCCGGCTCTGCAACAACCCCACACCCCAGTTTGGAGGCAAGGACTGCATTGGTGACGTGACGGAAAACCAGATCTGCAACAAGCAGGATTGTCCAATTGGTGAGCTCTAGCCCAAGAAAAAAGTACCCTTAGGAGCTTTCCACTTAACTTAATGCCACAATCAGCATTCAAGGTGGTTCTGGCTTTGAGTGTCCCAAGTGATTTGACTACTCTAAAATGCAGATAGACAACATAACCTAAAGACATCAGTGACATAGACCCTACAGTATCTCATGCTGTATTGTTTTCTAAGTGACTGGCATGACAGAAACCACAGCCTAGACCAACCATTTGCCTCTATCTCACCTTGTCTCAGATGGATGTCTGTCCAACCCCTGCTTTGCTGGTGTCAAGTGTACCAGCTACCCCGACGGCAGCTGGAAATGCGGTGCTTGCCCCCCTGGTTACAGTGGAAATGGTGTCCAGTGCAAAGATGTTGATGAGGTGAGGAACTGGCTGCTCAGTTACTGGATCTAGGAAAGCAGCTAGTATTTTTTTAACATTAGGCTAACTGTGACTTCTTCCATAGTGCAAAGAAGTACCCGATGCCTGCTTTCACCACAACGGAGAGCACAGGTGTAAAAACTCAGACCCCGGCTACAACTGCCTGCCCTGCCCACCTCGCTTCACTGGCTCACAGCCCTTCGGCCGGGGCATTGAACACGCCACTGCTAACAAACAGGTACAGTAGATGAGGCTGGTAGACGAGAATAGAGGAGTGGTGCCTTTTACTGAAACAACTAGGGAAGGAGGGAACATAATTTCAGACCTGTCACACAAAAAAACAGGGGAGGGGGACAAATATACGTGACTAGAAAAATCCATGGTAAATCCTTCCAGGGAAAAATAGCCCACCACATTTGAAAATGCTGCTCTGGAATATGTTGCAAGTAGATGGACTTGTAAATGCCTAGGTTCTGAGCAAGTTCAAGAAAAGCAAACATAAAACGCAGTATCAGCCTGTAATCTGGAGGTCCTCAGGTGCTGAATGGGAAGTCATCCTCTTTTATTTACATGGAGCCTCTAAGAAACAAGAGATCTTGCTGCTGCTTGTTTCCATGGTATCTGGGAGACCTAGACTTAACATCAGGATGTTGTACTCTCAGGTGTGCAAGCCCCGCAACCCCTGCACGGATGGGACACACGATTGCAACAAGAATGCCAAGTGCAACTACCTGGGCCATTACAGCGACCCCATGTACCGCTGCGAGTGCAAGCCTGGCTACGCTGGCAATGGCATCATCTGCGGGGAGGACACGGACCTCGACGGCTGGCCCAATGAAAACCTGGTCTGTGTGGCCAATGCAACTTACCACTGCAAAAAGGTAAAAACCAGCTTCCTTCTTGTGCCTTCACCAAGAAGTTAGCGTCGCCTTATCAAAAGAAATGCTAAGGGACTTTACATGTTTAGTTTGAAAATGACTAAAAGATTAACTTGCCCAAAGGCAGAGCGGCACTAATTCTCATTAATATGAGATCACGTGGCACCAACAGCATCAGTAGGGTGGGTCCTTTTGGTGACTGCATTCCACAGTCGATTTCTTCTGTCTAAAAACTGTTCACTACTCTACCAAGTACCAACAGAGTATGATTTGTGTCTATAGCCTCTATAAAGCCTAAGGGTTTCTGCAAATTCTATATATATAGCCCCAAGAAAAAATTTCATTTTTGCTTACCCATAAAAATTTAGGTTATTACAGAGCAGCATTCCATTCTTTTTTGGTTTAGAACGTCTGGGTGTACTCTCTTGTGTGTGAGCTGAGCAGAGGGAATGCAAACTGTAGCTGTAACGTGTGTCTTCTCTTTCCTAGGATAATTGCCCCAACCTTCCCAATTCAGGGCAGGAAGACTATGACAAAGATGGAATTGGCGATGCCTGTGATGACGACGATGACAATGATAAAATTCCAGATGATAGGGTAAAAACAAAATGTTTTCCAGTCTCCTTTCATCTTTTGTATTCAGCAACAGCCTATTAACCTAAAAAGAATATTACAAGGTTATAAGGAAAAAGTATACCAAGTAGAGGTATAGGATAATTAGAAATTATTGTGTTTCAGTAGTTTGAGGACATAGATGCTTCCAAGATAATGAGGATTTTGTTTTTCATCACAACCTTTTTCTTCCCCATTTGAGCAAGAAACCATAATGTATAAACACTTTGCTCCCTAGGTTTGCTTTAAATGTCATATCCAAGTTACAGTAAAATTTACTTTGGATATACTGAGAAATGTGACAATATTATATTTTACATCTCAATGACTTATAACTGACAGGAATCTACTTTTCATTCATTATGTTCTGGCCTTTAACTTTTGCAGTGAGCATTGTATGTACTTGGTGTCTCCACTAACAAGAAAATTATTATTTCAGATTTTTGCAGTTTTATTTATGTATTACAATGTGATTTAGGCTTAAGCTGGTTTTACTCACAGTGTTGTAAGGGCTTCATTTCTTCTCTTTGCAGGACAACTGTCCATTCCATTACAACCCAGCCCAGTACGACTATGACAGAGATGACGTGGGAGACCGCTGTGACAACTGCCCCTACAACCACAACCCAGATCAGGCTGACACAGACAACAATGGGGAAGGAGATGCCTGTGCTGCAGACATTGACGGAGATGGTAAGCCCTCCCCTGACTGCAGCAGGCCAGTAGTTGGTGGTGAACATGCTCAGCCTTTCAGTCACCTCTCTTTAGTCCTGGCCTTGAATATGCAGTTTGGTCAAAGCATTCAAGGGTAGAGAACCCAGCTCTTATTTGTGCCCTGTTCTTTGCAGGTATCCTCAATGAAAGAGACAACTGCCAGTATGTATACAATGTTGACCAAAGGGATACCGATATGGATGGGGTTGGAGATCAGTGTGATAACTGCCCCCTGGAACACAACCCAGATCAGGTAAGTGGGCTCCTTTCAGTGAAGTGTTGGACTATCTCTTTTTAGGCCTTTAAAGAATGAGTTTAAAAAAAAAAAAGAAAGAATGAGTTAAAAAGAGTTCAAACACTTTCATGACCATGCTTCTCAGTGTTCTCATAGCCAATTGCAATATTTTCATGTAAACAGTTCACCTGATGTGAGCTCCTAGAAAATAGTCCCATTGATCTTTAGCATAAGGATCTTGAATCTTTAATCTTATCTTCGACAAGAAGGTCCATTTGACCTGTTCAGCATGACCTATCATTGATTCTAACTAAGATAAATTATACTAACCAGGAGGTTGTGACTGACAACTGTACAATAGTATTAATCATACATAAGACTAAGAACTGGAAAATAATACCTTAAGCAAAATAAACACCCATTTTCATGGCTAATGATATAATCTGGCTTTAAAGAAATCATCAAACTAAAAGTATTTCCAAAACCTGGAGAAATCCTGGTTTATCTGATATTCTTCAAAAATGTTTGGCATTACAAATAGATCATCCTCGACCCATGCTAGGGAGTACTACAAATAGACATTGACCAGAACAGGTCCCATGTCTAAAATTATTTCTTTTTTGTGTAATTGTCAATCATTTTCTAGGGATGAAAGTGAAAATAGCAGTTTTTCCCCATAGAATGTATTGTTCTGGAAGCTTGGACACCAGCTTTATAAAATCAGGAATATTTTTATTTTATAAGGTTAAAGAAATAAAAAGTCCTGCTTCTCCCTCCTAATATGTACTTTTGTGAGGTTCTGTCAAGTAAAAAGCAACAGGATGAATAGCCTTTGACCATAACTAGGAAGCTTGAGTCATGTGAGATAGCTTTGCTCTGAGATAGTTTTGCTGATCAGATGGCATTGGGGGTCATCTATTTTGAATTTGGGTCTTAGCATAAATTAAGCTTCTTCAATATCATTTAACCTCACTACATGAACATTCAGTTCCTCAGATTGTAATGAAATGTATAACAAAATTCAATCCTTGTGTTAAAATCTTACTAACAAAGAGTATACACACTGGTAAAAAAAAAAATTCCAGTTTGTGTATAAACAGTCCCTAAACATTCATGCATATTGAATAACGTTAAAGCACACTGAGAAAAACAGGTTTGAAAAAATTTCGTTTTGACTTTACCTGCACCAGCAGGTGACAGTCCTTAAGAACGAGATGCATAAGAAACCAAATACCTAAAGAGAACAAGATCATTGATTCTTGCCTTACACCAACCAGGTGTACAGAAAACAGTGCCATTTTTCCATGATTTAATGACCTAGAATAGAAGTTTACATGTCAACCATTTTACTACTGAACACTTCAATGGAAAATAAAATTTACCCATAGGATTTCATTTAACATTAAGATACAAGCAGTTAACATTACATTCTATCCTTTGTGATAAATAACACTATTTAATTTTATTTAGCAAACTTTATATTTCAAAAAAAAACCTCTTAAATCTCCCTTTTCAAATTTTCATATGAAAATCAATAAAAAACTTTTAAAAATTTAAATATTGATATTCCTTTCTTTGTGCAATAGTACATAAATAGATATGTACTCCCACCGACCATATCAAGTTTTGGAGAATTTTCACTGTTGTCAGAGCATGTTATCTTCAACAGTTCACCCTCCTTTCATTTCTCCTCTGTCAGCTGGACTCTGACTCAGACCTCATTGGAGACACCTGTGACAACAACCAGGATATTGATGAAGATGGCCACCAGAACAACCTGGACAACTGTCCCTATGTGCCCAATGCCAACCAGGCCGACCATGACAAAGATGGCAAGGGTGACGCCTGCGACCACGATGATGACAACGATGGAATTCCTGATGACAGAGACAACTGCAGGCTTGTGCCCAACCCCGACCAGAAGGACTCTGATGGTAAGTTGGTTGAGCCACTTTTTAAGAATGTAACTGAAACCAAGTGGCTATCTAGATTCAGGAAATTAAAATGAAGCTGAAAGCATTTAAGAAGATGAGGAGAATTGATGCCAACTTTGGCAAAATAGTGAATTTCTGATAACAATAGTAAGAGCATTTCAGAGTTTCACTAAACTCTTGCCTTTTTTGACCTTAGGTGATGGTCGAGGTGATGCTTGCAAAGATGATTTTGACCATGACAATGTGCCAGACATTGATGACATCTGTCCTGAGAATGTTGATATCAGTGAGACCGATTTCCGCCGATTCCAGATGATTCCTCTAGATCCCAAAGGGACATCCCAAAATGATCCTAACTGGGTTGTGCGCCATCAGGGCAAAGAACTTGTCCAGACTGTCAACTGTGATCCCGGGCTTGCTGTCGGTAAGTATGAGTTCTTAGACCAAAAGGCTGATTAGTGCATGTGTGGGAAAAGAAACAAAAAAACCTGGGAGTTGCATGTGTCTTTATCATAGTCCTTGTGCTAGCCTATACTTAGCATAGTACTAAGGATGCCTGGAAATAGAGAACCTTATGAAGGCTGCAGGTTTTAACCTGGGGTCTGGCCTTCTCTTTCAGGTTATGATGAGTTCAATGCTGTGGACTTCAGTGGCACATTCTTCATCAACACTGAGAGGGATGACGACTATGCTGGATTTGTGTTTGGCTACCAGTCCAGCAGCCGCTTCTATGTTGTGATGTGGAAGCAGGTCACCCAATCCTACTGGGACACCAACCCCACAAGGGCTCAGGGGTACTCAGGCCTTTCTGTGAAAGTCGTGAACTCCACCACAGGGCCTGGCGAGCACCTGCGGAATGCTCTGTGGCACACAGGAAACACCCCTGGCCAGGTAATAAATAGTGCCTTAAGGAAGGAGGAGAGCCGATGGGTTCTCAGTTAGCCCTGTGGGTGCTGTGCTTTAGCTAAGACTGCCAACAGGGCATCCTAGATAGAAACATTTCAGGCATGAGTTACCCTTCAGATCCAAAGGCAGTTTCAACCTCTTCAACCAAAAAAACCTCCTTTCTCTTCTCTCATTCTGCTTTAAATGTATGTACTTTAAAGGCACACATCAAATGAAGAAGGTGTTGGAAAAAATTTCTACACTGGAGCCCTCTAATTTAGATCAGCCTGGTACTTTTGAAACATTTCTTTGTTATGGAATTAAATACACATCTCCTCATGATGGATCTCTGTTTCAACCTTTTCTTTTCCTTTTCCTTCAGGTGCGAACCCTGTGGCACGACCCTCGTCACATAGGCTGGAAAGATTTCACTGCCTACAGATGGCGTCTCAGCCACAGGCCAAAGACTGGCTTCATTAGGTAAGATTGTACTGATTAAATTTCACTTATGGTGACGCTGATGGGCCTGGTGAGAAGGAGAACCAAAACGTAGGGATGTCACTAAGAAGGTTTTTTTTTTTTCCTGCAGAGTGGTGATGTATGAAGGGAAGAAAATCATGGCTGACTCAGGACCCATCTATGACAAAACCTATGCTGGTGGTAGGCTGGGGATGTTTGTCTTCTCTCAAGAAATGGTGTTCTTCTCCGACCTGAAATATGAATGCAGAGGTAGGAGCAATATTACCAGTTAATGTGCAGTTGACATCTGTAATTAAGACCAATCTTGAGAATGCCAATTATGGATAAGTCTGATTAAAAGACTATCTTAGATACAGAGCTATTTGTGTTTTGCTTTTGAGGATACAATGATAAAAATGAAATAATGCCTATAAAGTGGGTTATGAAATCCTCCATCATTAACAATATTAATTTGCTGAGCAATCTCTGTGATTTCCACAGTGAAAGGTAAACCGTTGCCACATGCCTGTCCAATTTAGAGCACATTTATGACTGATACCTTTCTTTGATATTTTATATGTTCATATCGCTTTAACCACTGTTTTAAGATTTATTCATGCCATTACAGCACAAATTATTTGCCTTTCACAATGCAATAGAGCATAAACCCTGGAAGATTATGTCATGACAGTCTCCTAGCATCACTGTCAGCTAATCAAATTAAATGTTAATGTGCTTGAATAGTCATAAATTATGATTTTGTCATTATAAAAGTAAAGATATACCTTGATCGTTAATTTATTAGCTGGTTAAGATGACAGTGTCCTTATGAGTTTATTTATTTACTT
>PVKH010025021.1:0-13502 GCA_004027955.1 Chaetophractus vellerosus | reverse complement strand
CCCAATAAAAATCAACACAGTATTTTTTAAGGAACTTGAACAACTAACTACAAAATTTATTTGGATGTGTATGAGGCCCCGAATCACCAAAGACATATTGAAAAAGAAAACTGAAGTTGAAGGTATCACACTACCTGTCGTTAAAACATACTACAAAGATACAGTGGTCAAAACAGCTTGGTATAGGCACAAGGACAGGTATGCTGACCAATGGAACTGAATTGAGAGTTCTGATATAAATCCTTGCATATAGAGTCAACTAATATTGACAAAGCCACCCAGCCCACTCAGTTGGGAGAGAATGGCCTCTTCAACAAATGGTTCTTGGAGACCTGGATATCCATATTCAAAGAAACACACAAAAATCAATTCAAGATGGATCAAAGATCTAAATATAAGAGTTAAAATGATAAAGACTTTGGAAGATAATGTATGGAAGCATCTGCAGGACTTTGTAATAGGAAATGGTTTCATGAACTTCACACCCAAAACACGAGCAGCAAAAGAAAAAAATAAATAAATCAGATCTCCTCAAAATTAAAAATGTTTGCACCTCAAAGGATGTTATCAAGAAAATATAAAGGCAGCCTACCCAATGGGAGAGAATATTTGACTACCATATATCTGAAATGATTCTGATATCCTGCATATATAAAGAAATCCTACACCTCAAAAATAAAAAGACAAACAACCCATTTAGAAAATGGGCAAGTGATCTGAAAAGACAATTCTTCAAGGAAGCAATCCAAATGACTAAAAAGCACATGAAAAAATGTTTGACATTGCTGGCTATTAGGGAAATGCATATCAAAACTACAATGAGATACCATCTTACACCCATTAGAATCCTGGCTATAAAAAACCTGGAAGACTATAAGTGTTGGAGAGGATGTTCAGGAATGGGAACCCTCATCCATTGCTGGTGTAATTATGGAATTGTCCGGCCACTGTGGAGGACAATTTGGCAGTTCCTCAAAAAATAACTATAGATCTTTTGTATGATCCAGGGATTTCACTGCTGGGTATATACCCAGAAGAATTGAAAGCAAAGACACAAACAGATATATGCACACCAATGTTCATAGTGGCATTATTCACTATTGCCAAAATTTGGAATCACCCTAGGTGCCCATTAAAAGATGAATGGATAATGTGGTATATACATACAATGGAATATTAGTTGTAAGAAGGAATAAAGTGGTAACACGTGTCATAACATAGATGAATCTTGAAGACCTTATGTTGAGTGAAGCAAGCCAGGCATCGAAGGATGAACAGTACATGACCTCACTGAAATGAATTATGGAAATTGAGCAGTGTCCGAGATCTATTATCTGAAAGGTTTGCAAGAAAGAGAAAGAGAAGAGAACATTGTGAGCCATCACCCATATGGGCATAATCTATGGTAAAGTGATAGAGCGTAGTTGTGTATTAAAGGGATGGGACAGGTGGGTAGTGATATTATTGGGCTTGGTGGTGCAGGGTTGACAAGTGGGTAGACTGGGAATTGTGTCTTTGAATACCCAGGATACTGGGGGAGAGATTGGAGAGTGACAAGGTGAATGCTAGGGATTTGCAGGTATGAGGTTGAAAGTACAGAGGTGGGAATGCCCTTATGGCAATAAAAAGGAACTGTCACTGGTTTAGGGTGTTGGTTGGGTGGGCATCTGGGACAAAGCACAACTGGAGCAGTCTTCTAGGGAGTGTATGTGTGTTCACCCTGTTCTAATGTGTTGTATCAGTGGGTGGAGACCCACACATTGAGCTAGAAGGAGATGGACTCCCATCTTTGGGTGGTCCAATTCACTCAGAAATAGAAAAGTGGGCATCTCTTAAGAGCAAGGGCTTTTCCTAATAGAGGAGGACAAGCCAATGTGTCAAGAGCTCTTGTTGCATGTAACTATGAATCTTGTCATCCAATGAGTCAAGTCAGGTGATCTTCATTGGCCCTGGGGGGGATGGGGAGGAAAGAACAGAATAGATCACACAGTGGGTATTTAGTGGTCAGTGGAAATGTTTTTAATTAACCTACAGTGATGGACACAGGACATGGTAAATGTCATCAAAACTTATAAAAGTGTTGGTCTGAAATGTAAACCATACTGTAAACCAGTGACAATGTTTAGTAGCTATGTTTCACCATCTGTATATCTGTTATTACAATGCTACCATCCACATACAAAATGGTTTTAATATGGGGTGACAAAAGGGGAGGAAATTGGGTAGATGAGCCTCTTGTATTCTGTGTGACTTTGCTGTGACCTAAAACTTCTTTGAAAATTAAATGAAAAATAGTGAGACATTGGGAAGGGAGAGGGGGAGGGTGCCACAGTATGGACTGTACACCAGATATTGCAGTGATAAAAGGCAAAATGACAAAAAAGAATTTTTTTAAATTTCTATTTCCATTTTTTGAATATCACAATTTTTATATTATTTTAGTTTTTGTTTTTTTAAGTTTTCATCTATTTTATCTCTTACATGTAAACTTATCATTATTATTTAATTTTCCTATTAATTGTATTTGGCAAATGTATTGGTTTCATCTTTGAAAAAGCTTTGGGTCACAGAAGTGTTTCAACTGGGCTGGGAAAGGATCATTGGTGGGGTTGTCAGGGATAGGGAGTTCATGGGAGGAAGTTTACCTGAATATACATACAAGGTATATAAAATAGTTCATATGTTCATGGGCATGGACACAATGGGTGGAGAATCACTCAATGAAGGAGAGAATACTGAATTCACATTCTGGAGAGCTCTGCCACATTCTCCAAGGGTGCAGCAACAGTCCCCCAAGTGCAGGGGCCAATTCTGGCAAAAGAGGATGATCCTCTCATGGGCCCTTGTTATTGATGCCTGGGCTTATGAATCTTTTCTCTTGAAGTTGAAATTTAGCCTATGTCTATGGGGTGCATAAGGATTGCCTACTTTGAGCCTCCTTGTTGCTCAAATGTGGCCTCTCTCTAAGCCAAACTCAGCATATGAATGTGTTACCTTCCTCCCTGCATGGGACATGACTCCTGGGGATGAGCCTCCCTGACACCAAAGGATTACTACCAAGTTCCAACTGGCAATATGACTGGAAAAAAACTTTGAATATAAAGGTGAAAAGATAAAGACAAATGAATTCATATGACTAAGAGACTTCAAAATGATTCAGGAGGTCATCCCTGAGGTAATGCTTATGCACATCTCAGTAGGACCTCATAGGCTTCCAAAGTGCATATCACCCCAAATATAGGGGATCCTGAGGGCATTGAAGACACCCAGGTTTTATGTCAGGGTGGATAGCTCTGGAGTTTGGTGCCTTACCAGTGGGCCCTATTTGGGAATTTATACTCCTGAGAGTGACAGAGTTGGACTCAACTATGTCTTCCCTGCACATGATTCATCTGTCCCTTCTATTCAAACCTCTATGTGGTGCTGGAGTTTGTAGGTGTACATCCAGACACTGGAATCTTTGGGCTGTCTATGTGCCAGCTGGGCCCAGAATTTCAGTGGAGCTGCAACTCCTACTCTACAGCTCAATGGACTCACCCAGGACACCTGGTGGGGAGATGATAATGGACAATGGCCATCCCAGGGAATGGAGAGGGTCTGCAGCTGCAGGGAGGATAATCCCATCAAATTATCCATGGGATATAAGCCCTCTTTCAATTTGAGGTGGAGTGAACGTCACCACCCCAGACTCTTCAGGATTGGGGGAAGAGCTATGGACTAGAGTGGTCTTACTTGTATACTTTTATAGACATATTGTGATTCACACAAGGGAAGAAATTACAAAATTATGTGGAGCCATTTGCCATTGGATGTTCTGGGGGCAGGGAGAGGGAAAAGCAGTTGTAATACATGGGCTTTTTCAGGACCTAGGAATTATCCTGAGTGACATTGCAATGACAGATATAGACCATTTTATATAATCATATAATATGCTGAACTGAGTGGGAAAGAGTGTGGACTATAATGTGAACTATGTTCCATGCTTAATGGCAAAGCCCCAGGATGTGTCTATCCGTTGCAGGTGATGTGCCACACTAATGAAGGATGTTTATGTGGGAGGTTGTTGGAGGTGTGGAAGGTGGGGCATAAGGGAATCCCTATAATTTTTTGTGACATTTATGTAATCTATGTATTTTTTTTTAAATGGAAAAATTATGAAAAAATAATAAATAAATATAAATGTATAATAACAGATCAAAAACCTCAAGAAAAAAATTCTCAGTTACCTGGGTCCCTTTCACAGGGTGCCAGTTGTATCACTCTCTGGATATATTTCCAAAGAAGAAATACAAATGTTTAAAAAGCACATGAAAATATTCTCCACATCACTATCAGAGAAATGCAAATCAAATCTACAATGATATGTCATCTTACACCTATGAGACCTTCAGCTATTAAAAAAACAAGAATTACAAGTTTTGGAGAGGATGCATAGGAAAAGAACCCTCATCAACTGCTTATTGGAATGTAGAATAGTGCAGCCATAGTGGAGGGTGGTTTGGCAGTTCCTCAGGAAGATAACTATAAAAATGCCATATGACCCAGCAATCCTACAGGTGGATATATATGCAGAATTGAAAGCAGGGCCATGAACCGATATATGCACACCAATGTGTATATCACCATTATTTACAATTGCCAGAAATTGGAAGAAACAGATTTGCTCAGCAATAGATGAATGCATAAGCAAATTGTTATATAAATACAATTGAATGTGACTCAGCTATAAGAAGGAATGAAGTATTGACACACATGACAACATGGATGACTCTTAAAAAGGTTTTGTTGAGTGAAGTAAGCCAGTTACTCTAGGCCAAATATTATGTGACCACAATGATATGACCTAAGCAAATTGAGTAGACTCACAGAGCTAGAGTCTAGAAGATATGTTATCAGGAGACACAAAGTGAGTAGAATGTGATGAGCCAATCCTCAATATGGGCAAAACGTGATAAGGTGAAAGGGGTGGTTTGACACTGGATAGGTTCAATATGGTGCAAGGATGTGAGTTGGGTTGACAGTGCTGTAATGTGAAGGTAAGCAGGGCCAGGAATTTGGGTTTGACTCTATATGGAATTGGGAGGAATCCTGGAAGAGGGAACAGGTGAGCTCAGGTGAATTTTAGGTCTGTGTTTAAAGTTACAATGGTGGAAATGTTCTTTTAGCAAATAATCATGGAAGGGTTATTGGTGCATGTCATCAGGGGTGGGGGATATGTGGGAAAGAGGGCACCTGGGGCATGCTAACTAATGAAATCTATTATTAATAAGGGAAAATGTCAGAGGGGGTGTATGGGAATACCTTAGATTTTCAGTGTGAATTTTCTGTAACCTAATGCTTCTTTGAAAATAAATTTAAAAAAATTAGACACTGGGGAGACATACAGAAGAAATTGTAACATTATATATAAAAGATAACAGATATGATGGCAAAGGACACAATGAGAAATTTTTTTGCATTTTTAAATTTTTTATTTTTATTTTTTATTTTTTGCTTTTTGGAGGAAGTTTTGGATTGCAAGAAGGTCACACCTGTGGCAGGGAAGGACAACTGGTGTGGGGTGTCAGTAGTGGGGGAATGTGTTGGGAGGCATGCACCTGGAGGATGTCTCTATGGCATATGAATATGTTCAAGTGGTCAAGGGTTGTTTTCACAGTGGGTGTAGACCCACACAATAACCAAAAGAATATTGAATCCCTATCCTGTGGAGTCTTGCTACATTCTCTAATAGAGTGGCAAGAATCCCTAGAGTACATGGGCCTAGTGAAAGTGTAAATATTAATACACTAGTCCCATGATATTGATGTTTGTAAATATGAACCTCATTCTTGTGAAATTGAACTTAGCCTAGTATTATATATTGCTTAAGAGTTACATCCTGAAAGCCTCCTTGATGTTCAAATATGGCCCCAGTCTAAGCCAAACACAACACATAAAGTCACTATCTTCCACCCACTTGGTCCATGAGTCCCAGGGATGAGCCTCCCTAGCACCAAGGGATTATTACCAAGAGATAACTAGTGGTGCATTTGGAGAAAGACCTGGAGATATTAAAGGGGGAGATATTAAATACAAATGAGTTTTTATGGCTAAAAGATTTTAAAGTGAGTTGGAAAGAAATTCCAGAGGTTACACTTATGCACAACTCAGGAGGATCTCACTAACTACTACAGTAAACAGTGCCTCAAGCAGGGGCTCCTGAGGGCTCTAGAGATATCTAGCTACTATAGACAGGGAAGACAATCCCAGCAATTTGGCACACTTTCAGTTTGGAATATATGATATTTTATCCCCTCAATGTATCAGAGTTAGGTTCATTTCTATTTTTCCTACACATGGCTCTCATAACCTCCTTTATTTGAACCCATAATTAGCATTATTCCTGATAAATATGTGACCAAGAGATTTAAATCTTCTGGCTGTTCATACACTGGCTGAGCCCTAAATCTTAGCACAGTTGCAGCCAACACCTACTCTCCAGGTCACTGGACTTGCCCAGGACAACTAACAAAAAGATGATGATGGACAATGTCCACCCCCAAAACAGAGGGTATCTACAACTGCAAGCAAGACAGTTCCATTCATCTTCCCCATGGGTTTTAAGCCCCATCTCAATTGGAAGCAGAGTGGGGATTACCATCCCAAAATCCTCAAGTTTGAGGAATGAACAAACCTAAGGGGCAAATGCAACTATGGGCCAAAGTAGACTTATTGTTCTTCTAGTAATGGAAGAACTTGTAATATTGATATAAAGACAGTGGTCACCAGAGGTTCTGAGGGGACAAAGAGGGAATAATACATATAACCCGAGCATTTGGGGGACATTGAAATTATTCTGCATGAAATTGCAAGGACAGATACACCATTACACATTTTGTCAAAACCTATAAAATGATGTGTTGCAAATTGTAAAAAATAATGTAAGATATAAATCATGGTTAGTACCAATGCTTCAATATATGTTCATCAATTTGAACAAATATTCCATGTTAATGAGAAAAAAGTGTATGAAAGAGTGGGGACATGGTATATGGGAAGCCCTTATATTTTTGATATAACTTTTATTTATTCTAAAGTTTTTAAAAATCTTCAAAGAGAAGCACTATGAACCCCAAATCCTTTACCTACCAAAAGTGCCTTATAAAAATAACAAGGAAAATAGACTTTTTCAGGAATATGAAAGTAGAAAGTTTTCATCTCCAGCAGACTACACTATAAAAAGTTTTAAAGAAAATCCTTCAAGCAGAAATAAAATTATACCAGATGAAAACCTGTTTCCATACAAAGGAATGAAGAAATAATGAATATGATAATCACAAGCATAAGTAATTTTTTCTCCCTTATTTTAATCTCTTGAAAATATGATTTAGAGTTTAAAGTAAAAATAATTAGCAGTTTCACAACATATGCCTCAAATATGTATGATGGCAATGATAACACACAAGCAGAGAGGAATATAATGAAAGTATACTGCATTTAAATTTCTTATTCTATAGGTAATTTACTAGACTATTTCTTAGAGGTAGATTGTGATAAATTAAAGCTGTAGTCTATAAACTCAAAAGTAACCATTAAGAGTTATATATTCTGAGGGGGTGGGGAGAGGGAAGAATAGGAATAACATCAGGCACTTTGGGGACATTGGAATTGTTCTGAATGATATTGCAATTATGGCTACAGAACATTAAATATTTTGTCATATCCTATAAAAATTATGCAGTGCAAAGTGTAAACCACAATGTAAACTATAAACCATAGTTAGCAATGCTTCAATATGTGTTCAATTGTAACAAATGTACCACACAAAGGAAAGTTGTTGTTAATGGGAAAAAGTGTGGGTGTGAGAGGAGGTTATAGAGGAATCTCCTATATTTTTGATTTAACATTTATGTAATCTAAAGCTTCTTTAACAATAAAGGAAATAAAAAATAACATGAATGGTAGCAAAAACAAAAGAGTTCTATAATGCAAGCAAGAATTATAATTAATAAGCAAACTTAGGGGATAATATGGAATAAAAATCTCCATAATGCAGAAGCAAAAAGTGGGGATGGGGTATTATACTGAGTATAAAACACAGATGATTTATAAATGGGATTGTGTTTGAAAGGGGTAGTCTAGGGATGTAAATGTCAATTGAAAATAAGCTAGATAATCTAGGGACTGAATAACATAGTGAACCCAGAAGTGGATGAGAATTGTGGCTGATAGTAAAAATATAAAAATTTTCTATGAACTAGAACAAATGTACATCACTATTACAAGTTCATAAGACTAGGGAGCTGCATGGGCAAATACAATTAATGTAACCTATAGACTATATTAACAGTAGTATTTTATTATTCATCCACAAATGTCAAAGAAGTACTGTGTTAATAACAGGGGGATGGATATATATACCAAAAGTACACTGTTTACCATAATTAATAGTAATAGATCAATAATGTTATCTCATAATCTGTAAAAAAGTTTTGCCACAATGTAATGTGTTGGTGGATGGGGTGTTGAATGGGAATACTGCACATTTGCAAGATTGTTTTGCAAGTTCACAGCTTCTCTAATAAAAATATATTTTTAGAAAGGGGTGGGGGGCCCGGCTAGATAGCTCAGTGGATAAAGAGCGTGCTGGGGTACCACATGGGAGGACCCGGGTTCGGTTCCCGGGGACCTCTCCGAGCGGGCAGACGGCCTTGAGAAAGGCAAGCCACCGTGGGTGGGGCAGAGCCGCCGTGGGCAAGGCAAAAAGCCGCCACGGGCAGGGCGGAGCCCCCACGGGCATGGCAAAGTCACCCATGAAAAAAAGCGGAGCTGCCGCCTGCGAACCGCCGCGGAAGCCGGCAGCCTGCAAAAAAAAACATGGAGGACTGCTGCCCACATAACATGGAGCAGAGCCGCCCGTGAAAACGGAATGGAGCCACCCTCGAAAGGAGCGAGCCGCCGCTGCGGAGGGCTGACTCTGTGTGTCGCCGCAAAGACTGGGGGGAGACAAGTAGCAGACATAGAAAGACACAGAAGAAAGGACACACAGCAAGGGCAAGCAGAAAGGGGGGGATTTGTAATAAATTAAAAAAATTTAAAAAAAGAAAGGGGTGGGGAAGGAACAAGAGAAAACCAATATGGGGTAAAGAGTATATAAATAGCATGACAATTAAAAAAAGGACCAATTGGACATGGAAGAAGAAAGAACCAGTGAACTTGAAGACAAGAAATTTGAAATTTGTCAAGGAGAAGTGCAGAAAATGATATATTAAAAGTGAAAAGAGCCTAAGACTCATTTGAAACACCATCAAATGTACCCAAGTATCCATTATGGTAATCCTAGTTCAAGAAGGAAGAGAGGGAATTTTCAAAGAAATAATTACAAGGAAAATTCCAAATTTAACAAAGCACATGAATATGTACATCAAAGAATCCCAGAGAAGAACAATCAGGATAAATTTGAAGAAAAATATTCTCTATCATATATTCATCACACTATTGAATGCAATGAACAAGAAGAGTATTTTGAAAGCCACAACTGTAAAGCAATGTGTTATGTACAAGAGAGTGCTGATTCATCATCAGAAACCATGGAAGCAAGACTATACTTGTTTGAAATGCTTAAACTTTTGAAAGAAACAACTGCTAGCCAAAAATTATATATCTGGTGAGACATTTTTTTTTAAATGTGGGAAGGATAAAGACATTTTCAGTACAACAAAAATGGAGGTAGGCACATCACCACTTCACCTGTACACAATAAATGTTAAAAGGAGATTCTTAGACAGAAATGAAAGGACACTAGACAGGTGTTTTGAAGCAGCATAAAGAAATAAGAAGTGTGATAAAGGTAACCATTTTGGCAATTATAAACACAAGAACTACTGTAATTTACTGTTTGGTATTTAACTCCACTTCTTATGTCCTAAAGGTGTGAAAGTCAAATACAGTAAAAGTAATTATAAATCTGCTCTGGGACATATAAAGTAAAATGATATGTGGTAATTAAAAAAAAACTGCAGGGAAACAAGGGTATGGTAAAAGTATAGGTACATGTCATTAAGTTAAGGTGGTACCATATAAAATGATTTTATATATTTAGGATGTTACATTTTAATTCCATGTTAACCACAAAAAAATAAGTGAAAACATATCCTTATAGAAAATGGAAGGCAGTCAATATGGTGCAATTGAAAATATAAAATAAAATAAAGTATTAATGGAATTGATGGACAAAAATGGCATATGAATATGAAGTAATTAAAGAGCAAAATAGCAGGAAAATACTTTTTTTATTAGTAGTTAATTTAAATGTAAATAAAGAAAGCTCTGCAGTCAAAAGGCAGAGATTTGCAGGATGAATGAAAAGGAATGACCCAATGGGAGAAGTGGCAAGATGGCATCAGTTTAAAAGGTCACTCCCATCTCCCTCACAAGGGATGGCTGAGTAGGGTTTCTGCTGGCTTGTTTCTTTGTTGTGTTTCCTCTTCCTTGACTTCCCCTTTTCTGCATATACTTATTTTGCCTACCAATGCTATCTCTTTTCCTTCCTTCATCTTTCTATCTTCTGCTTTCTGTTTTTCTTACACTTCACCTCTCTTTGTTTGGTCCTCATTTTTTCTGGTTTTTCTTTCTATATTTCTATCCTGTTTTCTCTTTTATTAACTTTATTACATTTTGTCTTTTATTTTCTCTTTCCCTCTCTCCTCACCCTTCTGGACTTTTAACTTTTAATATATTCAATATATTTTTCTCTATTCAGTTTCCTATTTCATTTTTGGTACTCCACTTTTTATTCCAATTAAACTACACTGCTTACATGAGTTAAAATATTCATTTACCAAGGCCTCATATGGTTCCTCTTCTAAATTTTACTATTATTATTATTATCCTTTTCTTTTCTTACCTCTTTCCCTTTCTCTGGCCCTAATCTTTTCCCTTCCAAGGGACTTAGACAACAGCAAGGAAATAGAATAAGAGGAACAAAGATGTCAAAGATAAAACTTAACACACACAAAAACAGCAACTAAATAAAATCTTAGAGTAGAGAAAGAAGTAAATCAACTGAATGAACCCATTGAGATCAAAGATGACCAGACATCACAAAAGTTATAAACCATACTAAGAAACAGTAGACATGGCCCAGTCCAATGAAAAGCTAAATCCCAGGAAGAGATGCAGAACATTGAACAACTAATGAAAGCTGACCAAACAAATATCATGAACCAACTTAATTAAGCGAAGGAAAAGATCAAGATATTAAGAAGATATTGGGATAACATACTGAAAAAATTGTAAACATACATAAAAAGATAATGGATCTGATAGTGATAAGTGGCACAATCTAAAAAATTAAAAATACTATGGAAGCACATAACAGATTTGAACAGGAGGAGGAAAGAATTAGTGATGTGGAAGAGAGTACATCTGAAATTAAACAAATAGAAAAGATAGATAAAAAGAAAGAAAAAATCCAGCAGGGACTTAGGGATTTGAACAACAACACACAACACAGATATATGCATTATAGGCATCCCAGAGGGAGAAGAGAAGGGAAAAGGGACAGAAGGAGTGTTGGAGGAAATAATGCCTGATAACTTCCCAACCCTATGGATGGAAATGGATGTACATGTTCAGGAAGCACAGTGCACCCGAAACAGTATAAATACCAACAGACACACTGCAAGACATAGACTTTTCAAACTGTCCAATACTCAAGACAAAGAGAAAATACTAAAAGCAGCAAGAGAAAAGAGAACCATAACATAAGGTAAGCTCAGTAAGAGTAAGTGCTGATTCCTCATCTGAAACCATGGAGGCAAGAAGGCAGTGGTATGACATAATTAAGGTACAAAAAGAAAAAACTTCCAGCCAAGATTTCTCTATCTAGTAAAGCTGGAAATCAAAAATGATGGAGGGTTCAAAATATTCACAGGTAAACAGAATTTAAGAGAGTATGCCAATAAGAAACCTGGCCTTCAAGAAATACAAATGAGAGTTCTGCAGGTTGAAAGGGAAAAAAAACAGGAGAGAGAGAGTTGGAAGAGAGTATGAGAATGACTAAAAAGCCAAAAGGAGAAATAAAAACAATATATGAATACATAAACCCAAGGAAAAGATAGCTAATGTAAGTAAATCCTTGAGAGTAATAACACTGAATGTTAATTTATTAAACTCACCAATCAAGAGGCACAGATTGGCAGAATGGATGTACAAATAAGACCCACCTATATATTGTTTATAAGAAACCCACATTAGATCCAGGGACACAAGGAGGCTGAAAGTGAATGGCTGGAAAACAATCTTACAAGAAAACAATAACCAAAAAGGGTGGGAGTAGCTATACTAATATTGGGAAAAAATCACTTTTAATGCAAAATCATTGTAAGAGACAAAGATGGACACTATATAATAGAAAAGGGGTAAGCTTTCAAGAAGAAAGAACAATCATAAACATTTATGCACCTAACCAAGTTTGCTAAAATACATGAGGCAAACACTGGAAAAACTAAGTGGAAAAATAGATGCTTCCACAATTATAATGGGGGACTTTAATACACTATTATCACCATTAGACTGAACTTCTCTATGGAGAATCAATAAAGAAACAAAGACTTTGATTAATATATTAGTGGATCTGGAACTAAGGCATATACAGAACACTACACCCAAATACAGTGAGATATACATTCTTCTGAAGTGCACATGGATCATTCTTCAAGATAGGCCACAGAAAAATTCTCAGTGAATTCAGAAAGATTGCAATTACACATAAATTCTCTGACCACAATGGAATGTAGCTGAAAACCAGTAAGGGCCTGAGAAACAGATTAGGGCCAAAGATATGGAACTTAAACAACACACTCTTAGACAAAGAGTTGGTAAAGGAGGAAATCTCAAAAGAAATCAATAACCTTAAAATGGACGAAAATGAGAAAATAACATATCAAAACCTATGGGATACAGCGAAAGCTGTACTGAGAAGGAAATTCATAGCAAAAATGCATATCAGAAAGGTAGAAATGGCTATAACTGAAGAAGTGCACACCTATAGGAATTAGAAAAACAGCAACTAACTAACCACAAAGGAAGTAAAGAGAAGGAAATAGCAAAGATTAGAGGAGAACTAAATGAAATAGAAAATAAGAAAGCACTAGAAAAAAATAAAACCAAAAGCTGGTTCTTTGAGAAGATCAATAAAATTGACAAATCCTCAGCTAGACTAACAAAGAATACAAGAGAGAAGATGCAAATGCACAAAATAAGAAATGAGGAATGTTATATCACCATTGACCCCACAGAAATAAAGAGTATCATAAGAGTATACTGTGAAAAATTATATGCCAAAAAGAATGATAATTTAGAGGAAATGGACAAATTTCTAGAAACTCATAAGCAGCCTATATTGAGGAGAGAAGAATTGATCAACTCCACAGACAAGTCACAAGTAAAGAGAAAGAATCAGTCATCAAAAATCTCCCAACTGGGGCCGGCTCGATAACCCAGTGGATAGGGTGCCGGCA
>PVKH010025020.1:0-13501 GCA_004027955.1 Chaetophractus vellerosus | reverse complement strand
TCCCCAATCCTGAGGATTCTGGGATGGTGATGTCCACTCCACCTCTAATTGAGAGGGGTCTTCGATCCCATATAGTCTATGGATAGGACTCTCTTGCTTGCAGTTGTAGGCTCTCTCATTTCCTTGGTATGGTGGTTGTCAATCCTCACCTCCTGAACTGGAGGGTAGGTATTGCAGCTTTTGAGGCTCCAGGCCCAGCTGGCACATGGACAGCCCAAAGATTCCAGTCCCTTAGATATATACCTACCAACTCCAGCACCAAATATAGATTTAAATAGAAGGGACAGATGAGCCATGTGTAGGGAAGCCATAATTGAGTCCAACTCTGTCACTCTTAACAAGCACAAACTCCAAAGTAGGGCCCACTGGCAAGGAACAAAACTCTGGAGCTATCTGCCCTGATCATAGGACCTGGGTGTCTCCAGAGCCCTTAGCACTATTTGGGGTAGTATCCACTTTGACAGTCTGTGAGATCCTGCTAAGATATGCATAAGCGTTACCTTTGGAATGGCCTCCCAAATCACTTTGGATTAACTCTTGAACACTTTGGAAGGTAATAAGTATTTTTGTTTGTTTGTTTATTTAGTGGGAGTAGGTGGAGGGGAAGCAGTACAGTTAGCTTGCTATAGCTTTTATTTTTTTTTTATTTTTTATTTTTTATTTTTTTGTTACATATCCCCCCCTTCTGCTTGCTCTCGCTGTGTGTTCATTTTTTCTGTGTTCTTCTATGTCTACTTCTTGTCTCCCCCTGTTTTTGCGGCGATGCGCCGAGTCGGTCCTTCGCGCAGGCGGCTCGCTCCACTTGTGGGTGGCTCCATTCCGTTTCGTGGGCGGCTCAGCTCCAGGTGTTTTGCGGGCAGCACAGCTCCGTGTTTCACGGGGCAGTACAGCTCCGTATTTTGCGGGCTGCTCTGCTCCGTGATTCGCAGGTGACTTGCCCTGCCCGTGGCGGCTCCGCCTTGCCTGTGGCGGCTTTTTTTGCTTTGCCCATGGTGGCTTTGTCCTGCCCACGGCAGCTTGCCTTTCTCAAGGCTCTCTGCCCGCTCGGAGAGGTCCCCGGGAACCGAACCCGGAGCCTCCCATGTGGTGTACCGGCGCCCTATCCACTGGGCTATATACAGCCGGCCTCCTTGCTATAGCTTTTAAACACCTAGGCTGTCTGGTCTTGTTGGAGGGCATCGCGAGTATCTTCTTTCTTTCATATTTCCATATTTCAGCTACCTTAGTTACTGTGAGGGCTAGAAATAAAATTTGTGATGAATGGTGTTTAATATAATTATACCTTGGGTCCTTTAAAAGAGATAGCATAGTTTTGAAAAGACTATGGACTTTGGAGACAGATTTTATGTTCAAATCAAGGCCTACTATAAGGGAAGTTTCTGGGATGATGGAAATAGTTATCTTGATATAGAGGTTTGGGTTACATGTATTTATCTGATATATTTATCAGAACTTATCTGAATATACTCTAAGATTTGTGCATTTTACTACATAACTTTTACTTACAAAAATACTGAACATAAATATTGAACTCTAATGAATTATTTAGAGGTGAAGTATACTGCTGTCAGCAAATACTTTGAAATGAATAAAAAATAATGTGGATGGATGGATAGATATGTGATGAAGCAAATATAACAAAATGTTAAATTATTGAATCTAGGTGTTGACTTTATGGGTTAATCACTGAGCAGTTTTTTTCAACTTTTCTGTATTTTGGAAAATTTTCTTAAGAAAATGTTGGAAAGAAATCACGGCCCACTGAATTAACTGTTGTGTAACTCGAGCTTCGGTTTGCTTTTCTGTAAATCGAAATAATACCTGATTGACACATTCACACATTTATTCTAAGCACCGAAAGAGATACCTTCACATTTTTAAGGGCAATGAAGAATCCTTGATCATTGCCTGCTTATTAAAATAACCTGTTTAGATTATAGAAAGGAAAAATAAAAATCATCTCTGGAATTTAATGTTACTTTATTCCTTTATATCCTTGCAGATACAACCTTTTTTTTTTTTTTTTTACACAAAAATTTATTACTAACCCTTAAAAATTGAACTTGAGGTTAAAGTTACTGTAATAAGACAGTAATAGTTCCTCAGTTTTTGTCTCATAGTCTAAAGTATAAGGCTTAATCTCTGGACAACTTAAAAATTCTGTGAATTGGGTGTGTTTACCAAGGTATTATATACTCTTGGTAGAGTGATCAAACAAAAAATAGTATACAGCAAAAACCAAAGGTATTTTCTGACTTTCCAAGTATAGTAGTGATGCAGGATATTCACAGATATTCACATTCTCTGTCCTTCTTGGCATGTGATAGGATTGTACTTCTCTGCCCACTTGAAGTTAAGTGTGGCCATGAGATTTGCTTTGGGAAGCTTTAAAGAACTGGTGCATGCTTTGCTGAGTTATCTTTTCCCACTGACAAGGTGAACCAACAGTGTTCACTACTACTCTGTCCATCTGGGTCCCTAAGTGACAGTGACACACAAAGACTTATTGACCCATTGTGTACGTGTAGAATGGGCAAGAAGTGAATCTTTGTAGCTTTAAGCCATTGGGGTTTGGGGTTGATTGGTTACCATAGTATAATCTAGTATACTATACTGACTAATATGCAATGAATAACCCTTTTTAACAGAGATTTGTAGGCCTTTAAAGCAGGCTATGTTACTTTTCTAAATTAAAAATTAAAATGATTCAATTTTGGACATAGAATCCAACATCAAAATAGAAAGAAAGAAAAAACAATAGTGGAGAGAGTTTTTCCCCCTTAGTTTTGTCATTCTCTTAATGTTTTTTTTTTTCCTTATTCTTATTTTGAACTTTAAAAAAAAAACAACACACAACAAAGCCTTAGTAGTTTAGTGTTGCTTCTTGAAGCTACCTTGGTTTTCTTTGAATGTTATAGATCTTAATCTCTATTTTCTATTAGTTAGAAGTAACTTTCTCTGTGTTAAGTAGTCCATCTGAAACAGTCTCTGGATCAGGCTACTGCCTCAGCCTCAACAAGTTGCCCCTTCTAAAATTTCCATTGAACTAGAAGACTTGAAGGTGTTTCTCTGTAAAAGCTGAGTCCAGTTAATCAACTTTCCTCAAGTGAATGTGTTCATCTTAAGCTAACCATTACCTCCTCCTTTTTAGACACAGAATCGAAAATGCTTTAAATTTTCTTTGTAGTCTAATAAAATGATCAATTTAATGCCTTTTATATATAACTTGGAAAAAGAAAAAAAAAATCACTTTCCTAAACACAGAATTTCCACTTCAGCCATCCCCCCCAAAGCAGGCATCCTATTATAATATATTGTAAAATCTCTGTGTATGTCAATTTTTGTAAAGATGCTTGGTGATCTATATATAGACTTTCCATAATTATCTCAGGATATTTTCAACTTGGCTGAATTAAAAGAAATATAAAATGCTTTAAGTTATATGTTTTTGAGTTTTATTATATTTGAAAAATTATATTTTTGATGGTTAAATAATTTGTGTGATACAGAAGAGTGATACTGACTCACTGGACATATTCCCTAAAGATAATAATTATTAATGGATTTTTTGGTGCATATTTTGAGAAATATTCAATATATATAGTAACATGTTCTTTACACATATGCAGATGGAATCATACTATACATTGTATCTTTAACTTGCTTTTTTTAAAAAATTTTCTTTTTAAAGAAGTTTTGGATTACAGAAAAGTTACATTGAAAATATAGGGCATTCCTATACACCCACTCTCTCCCCCCTCACATTTTCCCCTATTAATAACATATTAATGTGGTATGTTTGTTACAATTGATGAACAGATATTGAAACATTGTTACTAACTATGGTCTGTAGTTTCCATTATGGTTTGCACTTTGCACCACACAATTTTTTAGGTTTTGACAAAATTTATAATGGCCTGTATCCTTCATTGCAGTATCAGGCAGAACTATTCCAATGCCCTAAAAATGCCCTATGTTCCGCCTATTCTTCCCTCCCCCACCCCTCAGAATCTCTGGTAACCACTATCTTTATGTCAATGTTACAAAATCTGATGTTTCTACAATAATTATGTCTTTTTTGGTCCTTCGTTGCATTCCCCCCTTATGTTTGTTCATTCCTCAATCTTGAGGATTTGGGGATGCTGATGCTGCTCTGCTTCAGTTTGAGATGGGGCTTAGATCTTGTGGGGCAGATGGAAGGAACTGTCTTGCTTGCAGTTGTAGATAAACTCTGTTTTTTGGGATAGGAGTTGTCCATCATCATTTTGTTAGTTGTCCTGGGTGAGTCTGATGAACTGGAAAGTAGGTGGTGGCTGCAGCTTTGCTGAGATTCAGGGCTCAAGTGGCATATGAACAGATTGAAGATTTAAGTCCCTAGGGCATATATTTAACGAGTATAGTGCTAATTGTAGGTTCAAATAAAAGAGGTAGAAGAATCATGTGTAGGGAAATTATAAATGAGTCTAACTCTGTTACAATGGGAATAGGTTATCATATATTCAAGGTAAGGACCACTAACAAGTGGTCCTGGAGTGCTCTTCGAGTGCTCCAGAGACATCTGGACACTATAGTCAAGGCATGCAGCACCATGAAATCTTACTTGCTTTTTTCACATTTGATGTTTATGAACATCTATTATTACTATAATATGTAACCTCAACCTCATTCTTTTAAATTACTTTATAATATTCTGTTGTATGGGGCAACATAGCTTACATATGTAATTGCTTCCTTTTTTGTAGTGAAGGGTGTTAATGTTTTTATATTTCACATCCTTATATTAATATTTTTATGGGGTAAATTCCTAGAAGGTTAGTGTATGAATGTCTAATTTTGATAAATATTGCAAAATTTCCAATTAAAAGATTATGTAACTATATACTCTGATTTTCTTGAAATGTTTCATATCTTGATTAAATTTTCATTTGTTTAATTTTGAGAGAGCGTAAAGAGATTGTCTTTTCTTCTGTGACTTTTTGTATTATGCCATAATTAGGAAGGTGTTTCTCCATTTAAAGCTCTAAAAAAAAAATTTAACCCATGTGTATTAGTTGGGGTTCCTCTAGGGAAACAGAGTCAACAGGAAGAGATACCTGTAAATAGTATGAGATTTTATAAAATTGTCTCATACGAATGTGGGGATGCATAAATTTGGTAGTGTAGGCTGCAAGCTAGGAACTCCGATGAAGGTCCTCAGTAAGTTAAGTTCTCCAGGAGACACTGGCCCTCTGAAGTAGAGAGGGAAATTCTCTCTCTGAATGCTGAAATCACTTCTCCTTTTAAGGCCTTCAGCTGATTGGATGAGATGTCACTCATTGCTGATGGCAGTCTCCTCAGTTGATTGTAGATGTAATCAGCCATATATGCAATCAACTCACATTTATATTTGTACACCTTTGGAGTTTGTTTTGATGGAGGGAATGAGGTGGTATCCAACTTTATGTTTCTAAATGACTAGCCAGTTGTTGAATAATTTATCATTTCCCTACTGATTTGAGATGCTACCCTTGTCATATAATAAATACCCATACATTTTTAGGTCTCTTTCTGGATTTTTACTATTGATGCTATTTACTATTGATTTTTTTTGTGACTAAAATCAAATGATTTTAATTATTTTAATTATTGCTGTTGGTGATTCATTTTAATAGTTCATATGGCTTATCCCACTCATTACGTTTATTTTATAATTTTCTTGGCTAGCATTGCCTATTTACTTTTCTTGGTTAATTTTAGTATTAATTTTGTCAAATTCCTCCTGGAATGTTTGGATTCCAGTTAAATATTAATTTATGTGGTATTGTCAACTTTACCATGTGAAGTTTTATTATCCAAGAAAAGGGTATGTCTTTTATTTTTTTAAAGATTTATTTTTTTTTTAATTTATATGTCCCCCCCCTTGCTGCTTGTGCTTGCTGTGTTCATTTGCTTTGCGTTTTTCTGTGTCTGCTCGTCTCTCCCTGCTGCGTCAGCTTACCATGTAGCGGCTTGCCTTCACTAGGAGGCCCCGGGAACCGAACCCGGGGCCTCCCATGTGGTAAACCAGAGCCCATCCAATTGAGCCACAGTCGGTTCCCGAGGTATGTCTCGATATATTCAGTCATTAGTTTTGTACTTCAGGAAGATTTTAAAACTTTCTTCACAGAGGAAGGACCAACACATTTCTTGTTCAAGTTATACCTAAATACTTTACCTTTTTTGGCGGTTATTGTGGTTAGGATCTTTAATTGTACTTTCTAATTTGTTTATATGAAATTTTCTACTTGTGTTCTCTTGTTTCTAGTAATAATTCTGGTAATTTTCTTTGATTTTTCAGATATATGATCATACAAATAATAATTCAGCTACCTCCTTTCCATTATTTATCCCTCCTTATATGTTCTTTCTTGGAATTGTGATAGTTAACAATCACAGAACCATGGAATTAGTGGTTGAAGTAGTGAGTGTCTTGATCTTTTTCTAATGGTAATGTGACCAGTTTTCTTTTTGGAAATGACATGGTGACTTTTGCTGTGAGGCTTGTTTTTCTTGTTTTAATTAGGAGTGAGTCTTTACATGTAGAATGCCTTTTTATCAATTATTAAAATGAACAGCCTTTTGACCCCTAACCTTATAATATGGCAAATTTCATAGATTATCTAATATTTGGACTATCATTGCATTTCTGGAATACATGGTATTTATGTAGTTTTTAAAATATGCAGGGGCAAATGCAGTAGTTGTTATTATTTATTTATGATCGTTGATTCACTATTCAGAAATGAGGCCTGAATTTTTTTCTTTTTCATGATATAATCATCAGTTTAGTGTTACACTTGCTTCATAAAAAGATTTTGCAAGATTTCCTTCCTTTTTACTCTGGCCTGGTGTAAATATATATCATCTACATCTGTCATTATTTCCCTTTTCTCAATTTTATATGGCATAGTTGTGTTTTTAGTGATTACATTTATTAGATTTAAATTTTAATAAATGTTTAATTTACTTTGTTTTACTTTTTTCTAATTCATTGCCTTCTGATTTTGCTTTATCATTTCCTTTTTTTTCCTTTTTAAAGAGTATATGTTCTTTTTCTGGATTCAAGAGGTGAATGCTTAATTTGTTTACTTTTAATATTTCTTATTTAGTAATATAAAGTTTTTGACAAGATTTTTCCTCTGAGCTCAGTTTTAGCTGTTATACAGTGTTTCCATTATTTATATTTTCAAGATATTATGAAATTTCAATTTTTATATCCTGTGTAGCACATGAGAGCTTTGTGTTTGTTTTTCATTTCAACGTGGTTGAAGTTTCCTTTCTTAGGAAAAAATTTAAATTCTACTTTTATTGTATTATAATTAGAACATATGTTCTATAGGAATTCTATAGGACTTTTTTTTTTTAAGACTTGACTGAAGTTTTCTTTGAGGCCTAATATATGATCCACTTTTTGTGAATGCTCCCTGGGTATTTGAAAATCAGGTAAATCTTTATTTTTAGATACAGAACAGAGTACATATCAATTCACCCTAATTATATTATTCATTTTCCCTATAGCTCCTTTTATTTATGTTTGCTTGTTCTGTTATGAGCAGGCAGTTGTGAGTTAAAATTTCTGTTGATGTCTGTTTCCAAAGTCAGTACCTTATATAACTTGATATTATTGATTTTTAAACATTTATGTCAGTTATATCTTCCTCATAATTGGTACTATTTATTATTGTAAAAGACCCCCATCTTGATTAAACTTTTTCCTTAAAATTAAACTTTTCTTTTCATTGGTTAAAAGCTCTGGTTCTGGAATCAGAATGCCTGGTTTTGAATCTTAGCTCCAGCATTTTCTAGCTTTTGTGAATTTGGACAAGTTACTTTATGTCTCTTTGCCTCAGTTTCCTCATTTGTAAATTGGATGTTATAATAGTCCCTGCCTCATAGAATTTTAAGGATTAAATTGTCAGTGCATTTGAAATACTAAGAACAGTGACTGACACATTAAGTATTTAAATGATAAAATAGTAATTGCTATTATTATTAACATTTACTTGCAGTGAAAGTAATTAATGTTTACTTTTAACATTTGCTAAAAGATAGATGAATCTTTGGATATTGGCCATGGCATTGTTAATTCACAGCTGAAAATAGAATTGTTTTCTTCCTCTCCACATCTCTCTCATTTTTATTTCTTAGATTGTTTTTGTCTTTCTGCTCTGGTAAATCCTGATTTGGTTGCAGGTTATTAGCTTTGAATCATCTTTCTTGGATTCTTTTGCCTTATTCCTCCCTGTTAGGAAAAAAAATGACTTGATGAGCCTCAGCAATTTTTTAAATGTCTGATGGGCAGTTGAGCTGAAAGTGAGTGGATTTTATCCTTTCAGGGTCTTCGCCTTTGACTCCCTTCGTTCACCTTCCCTCCAAAGTGGTATCAGAGAGAGATTTCAGCACATTTCCTATTCACCTTCTTATATTCTTTGAAGAGTGAGAGATGGGATGGTTAAATCTTAAAGGAAATTTTGCCTTTTTCTGCCTCCTCTTTCTCCAAATGATGCTATTCTTTGGTATTTTGTTTTAAATTAATTTTCAGAAATTAAAAGTATGTAAAATGACATTTAAATTTGTTTCTTAAGGTTTCATTCTTTCATTAGGTTTCATTGTAGGCAGATTTATGGTCCTACCTCTATGCTACTGTCATTACCTAGAAATCTAGTTATTTTAATATATTTTTAGAAGCAGATCTGGAATAATTGCTTTGCACTTGCTTTAGCCAACTTTGAATAAAGTCAACCATTTCTGAACTAAAATATATAAATTCTTTGTTGTTTAAAAAAATACTCTATCCTTTATCCCCCCTACACCTTCCTAAAAGGAGTTTGGTTGGGAGGATTTTAATCAAAGGAATAATTGATGTACCTCAAATAGTAATAGATATAAAACAGAACTTTTAGTTCTACCACTCTGATCTGAAACTAACTTGCTGGCCAAAAATGTCAAATATGATATAGCTGTTTGGGTGTCCTGTGCCCTGTATTGAAGAGCCTGGTGGTGAAAATTATTTGAGAAGCAGCCATTGCTTGAACATTTTTGGGAGGGCTTCTTCATGGAATAGAAGACTAAAATATTTGACAATCTTAGCTGTCTAGATTGCCTTCTATATTTCAGGGACCTAAATTGTTATTTCTGTGGAGATGTATATAATTGGCTGTTAAGTAAATCCATAATGATATATTTCTATATATCACCTTTACTTTTACTTTTTCTTTCAGCCATTATCTATATAAGAGACAGGATTGTAGAATCCTAGAGTTGAGTAGTCCACACCAAAGTAGACCACACATTGGGTCACAATATGAGTCTCAGTAAGTTAAAAAAAAAAAAAGTTGGAAATTATACAGAACATCTTCTCTAACCTTAATGGAAAGAAGGTGGACATTTTTAAAAAGCTGGAAAACTGGAAAATCCACAAATATATAGAAGTAAATAACACACTCTTAAACAATAAGTGGGTCCAAGAGGAAATCATAAGGGAAATCAGTAAATATCTTGAGATGAATGAAAACAAGAACAGAACATATCAAACTTATGAGATGCAGCGAAGGCAGTGCTGCAGATCCCTAAATGCTTACATTAAAAAAAAAGAAAAGTACACAGCAAATGCAAACAACGAGGGTATGAAGAGAAATAAATAAAATAAACCTTAAAAAAAAGAGCTAAAATAAAAACTAACTGCACACCTGGTGCAATTAGAAAAAGTACAGCAAACTAATCCCAAAGCAAGCAGAAGGAAAGGAATACCAAAGATTAGAACAGAAATAAATGAAATAGAGAATAAGAAAGAGAGAGCATTAACAAAACCAAAAGTTGGTTATTTGAGATCAATAAAATTGACAAACCTTTAGCTAAATTGACACAGAAAAAAAGAGAGAAGATGCAAACAAGTAAAATCAGAGATGAGAGGGGAAGCATTACTACTGACCCGACAGAAATAAAAAGTCTCATAAGAACATACTATGAAGAACTGTATGCCAACAAATTACACAACCCAGATGAAATGGACAAATTCCTAGAAACATATAAACAGCCTATGCTGACTCTAAAAGAAATAGAAGGCCTCGGCAGACCAGTTACAAGTAAAGAGATAGAATCAGTCATCAAAAACCTGCCAAAACAGAAAAGCCCAGGACCAGATGACTCTACAGGCTAATTGTACCAATCATTCCAAGAAGAATTAAAAGCAGTTCTGCTCAATTGCTTCCAAAAAATTGAAGAGGAGGGAACTCTACCTAACTCATTCTATGATTGAAGAGGAGGGAATACTACTTAACTCATTCTATGAGGCCAACGTCACCCTAACACCAAGCCAGGTGAAGATACTACAAGAAAATTAAATTACAGGCCCATTTCTCTTAGGAATATGGATGCAAAAATCCTCAACAACAGTGGTGGGGAGGCCGAGGAAAAGCAGCTGGAGGAGGACTTCCATTGTGTCATATGCTTTTGGCAGGCCTGCAAAGCCTCCAACATGGACTGGCTCACTTTCGCCTTGAGCCTGCAGAAGTAATTTGAGAGTCTTTTCCCCAGCAAGTTTGAGGTGGTACACTTGATGCAACAGCAGGAGAACCCAAAGTTCCTGTCTCACTTCAAGAGGAAGTTCATCATTCACCATGGCAAAGCGTAAGGCAACCCAGGGCGCCCTGCAACGGAGCCTCTACCATATCTGGACCAACAGCATTGCCCTCCACATCCAGTGCATCCAGATCAACACTGACTCCAGCCTCCTCAACTCTGAGTTCTGCTTCATCCTCAAGGTTCCCATTGAGAGTGAGGATAACTAGGGCATTGTGTATGCATGGGTGGGCTGGGCGTTGGACCCTGATGAGGCCAAGCTGGCAGAGGACATCTTCAACACCATGTTCAGTGCTTGCTACAGCAAGCAAATCATCAATGAAGGTAAGGAACCCAAGAACTTCTTCTAGGTGGGTGTTGGAGTGCAGAAGCCGTATGATGCTGCCGCCAAATACCTGAAGCACACTTGGCTCTTCTGGTGCTCTAATGAGAAAGGTTACTACACAGTGACTGAGAAATACTTGGGCTTTTGCCAAGATGGCCTGGTAGATGATGACATCATGTTATTAGACAATGGCCAAGAGGTTTACATGTGAGTGGGGACCCAGATGAGCCTGAAGACCTGCCAGGTGTACATTTAACTTATGTGCTCCAAAGAGCATGAGCTGCCCTACTTCCTGTGCCTGGTCTGCAAGCACACCTTCACCCACCACACCTGGAGGGCTTTCTGCCAGGCCCTGACCTAGACCCCACCCCCGCCCCCCACACCGAGCTCGGAGTGAGGAAGCAGATGGGCCCTCAGTGCACCGTCTGCTAGGTTATGATGTGCGGGTAATGGTTCCTGCCCCAGTACCCCAGTGCCATGGCCCTCAGCAGCACACAGCCTCCTCCCGGCCTACCACAGGGTGATCCTAATGGGGCCTACAGGGGTCTAGGAAATTGGACTTCTCCAGTGTGAGCACCTTGTGAATCCTCCTCTGTCCTTCCTCCACCAGGGATAAAGCAGATGCTCTAAAACAGGGGTTCTTAGCCTTTTTTTGTTCCACAGACCCTTGTTGCCAGTCAGGTGAAAACCATGGACCCCTTCTTAGAGTGTAGCAAGAGATAATTCTAGGACACTCAATATTGGAAGTCAGAGAAAATAAAGATAATTATTTTTTTCAATTCAAGCTCATGGACCTCCTGAAATCTTTCCATGGATGCTCAGAGATGGTGGGACCTGTACACTGGCACACGCATTCTCTGTTCCCATGTCCTTCCATTTCCCCTCTTTATGTTGTCACACATTACATGTCCTTTTCAGGAAATATGATTTCTTCTTACTCACTTTTTTGTTCTGTTTTTAAAGATTTATTTATTTTGCGCACCCCCCACCCTGTTGTTTTGCGCTCACTCTGCTTTCTGTGTCCATTCACTGCGTGTTCTTCTGTGTCTCTTATTGTCTCTCCTCTGTGCCTCTCTCTGTTGCTGCCCCAGCTCTCTGCATAGGCCAGCATGCTGCATGGGCTGGCTCCCTGCACAGGCCAGCTCACCTTCACCAGGAGACCCCAGGAATTGAACCTTGGGCCTCCTATATGGTAGACAGGAGCCCAGTTACTTGAACCATATCTGCTTTCCTTATTCACTTTTATTTTTACTCTTTTGCGAATTAAAGAGTAAAGTTGTATATTGAAGATTTGGTACTTTTGGGTTTTGCATTTACCCATTTAGTTACCTTTACTGAAGATCTTTTCTTCTTCACACTGCTCTAAGCCACTCTCTTGTCTTTTCTTTTTAACTTGAAGATCTTCCTATACCAATTCTTGTAGGACAGGTCAATGTCTTAAACACATCCTCATTTTTGTAGGACAGTTTTGCTGTATAAAGGATTTTTGGCTGGCAGTTTTTCTCTTTCAGTACCTTTAGTATATCATACCACTGCTCTTTCTTCTCCGTGGCTTTGGAACTTTGTTTTATGAGGATCCCTTTTATGTGACCAGTTTTTGTTTTTTTTTTTTTTCTGATTTCACAATTCTCTATCTTTGGCGGTTGACTTTTTGATTAATACATATTTCAAAGTAGGTCTCTTAGGGTTTATTCTCTTTGGAGTACATTGAGCTTCTAGGATTTGTGTATTTATATCTTTTATAAGAGTTGGGAAGGTTTAGGTCCTCATTCCCTCAAATATTCTCTCTGCTCCCTGTTTCCCTTTTCTCCTCCTTCTGGAACTCTTGTGATATATAAGTTTGCATGCTTCATGCTGTCACTCAATTCCCTGAGACAATACTTAATTTTTCTTTTCTTTTCTCTAACTGTTCTTCTGACTGTAAGATTTTAATTGTCCTGTCTTTTAGTTCACTGATTCTTTCTTTTGCCTCTTCCAATCTGCTGTTGTCTGTCCCTAATATATTTTTAATCTCCATTGGGCTTTTTATCCCTACAATTTTTTAAAAGTTTTTAAGTTCTTCTTTTGCCCACATATTGTCTTAATATTCCTTAGCTCTGTATCCACCATTTGTTTATTTCTGTCCATATTTTCCCTCTCCCTGAATTGATTTAGCAGATTTGTCTGAGCTTCTTAATTTTAATACGTTCCCATGACTGTGCCATATCTTCATGTTACTTAGTAATGCTTATAATTTTTTTTTGCTGACATTCAGGCATCTGATTATTTTGATGCGCTAACTCTGAAAGTCAGTTTTTCCCTTTTGCCTAGGGTTTTATTGTAGATTGGCTCTGTGTTAAGGCATTGTTTGACACTTGGTCCAACTTCTACTGGAACTTTAGCATAGTCCTTGTTTAACTGTTCAGGTTTTCTCAGCTCTTCTGTACTTGATTCTTGCCCTGAATATGCGATATAACTTTTAAGATTACCTTTTTATGTGCAGTTGATTCACCCCCAAGGAGAAAGTTTCCTTTCTTATATGTTCCGTCTCCAGGAATCCTGATTATTCTGTTTTGTGTGTGTGTGTATGTGTGCGCA
>PVKH010025019.1:0-13503 GCA_004027955.1 Chaetophractus vellerosus | reverse complement strand
GAGGCACAGTAGGACAACCTGTTTGTTGGAATCAGGCTCCTCCCATACATATCTCTGATGGAGGAGGCCCACAGGATCGTATCAGGGAAAACGCGGTGGCTACAGTACTGGAAGATATGATAAAAGATGAATATTCTAACCTTGGGTATCATCCTTTAGCTTTGCCCGAACATAACACTGCAGAAATGGATGTCCAGATCCTTGACATCCTTGAAGGCACCCTTAAAATGTTTAATGCTAGTAATTCACCCTTAGCATAAGATTGTTGGCTCTGCATGCATCTAGGATATCAAATGCCTTTAGCTGTATGGCTTAATGTATCCAATAACTCGCTTTCCTATATGCACAATGCTAGTAATTGTAAAGTCATCTCTCCAGTCAGAGTCCAACCCAGCTATTTTCGTAACACTCTGGCTCCCATTTGCCTCTTTTCCCCTTTTCGCAATGATAGTTATGATATTGATATGGGCATTCTTGATGTCAACTGCTCTGTTGTGTATAATAATTCCCAGGATTATTGTGCTGGCGATGGACCTGTGTTTGTTTGTGGTAGTAATCTCACCTTCACAGCCCTACCTAGAAACTGGACGGGCCTATGTGCTATTGCTACTGTGCTCCCCGACATTGATGTCATTCCTGGTAATGAGCCCGTCCCCATACCCAGTCTAGACTATATTGCCGGCCGACAAAAGAGGGCTGTACAATTCCTCCCACTCCCGGCTGCCTTAGGCATCACAGGGGCATTAACCACTGGATCCACTGGCCCGGGACTCTCTGTCCACCACTTCACTAAACTATCCAAGCAACTGATAGATGATGTACAGCTATTATCAGAAACCATCCAGGATATGCAGGATAAGTTAGACTCCTTAGCTGAGGTAGTCCTCCAGAACAGAAGAGGTCTTGATTTACTCACCACTAAACATGGAGGTCTCTGCTTAGCTTTACAGGAACGGTGCTGCTTTTATGCCAATAAATCGGGAATCGTCCAAGAGAAAATAAAAAACTTCCAAGAAGACCTCGAATGAAGATGAAAAGAATTACTCGATAACCCCTTTTGGAGTGCCTTTAATGGAGCTCTGCCATACATCCTTCCCTTCCTTGGGCCCTTGCTTAGCTTAATAATACTCTATCGCTAGGACTATGTCTCTTCAATAAACTCGTGGCATTTGTTAAACAACAAACGGATGCTATAAAAACGCAGCCTATCCAGGTCCATCATCATCGATTAGAAATGGCTGAGCGTGAAGCTGAAAATGCGGTCCATTACCAGTAACTATCTGGACAAATCTCCAGTAATAGCTGATTGACTGCACGGGCACTGGACTGGCTAGCCAGTGACGGGCAACTGGACTCTCTCTCAGCATAGTCCTGACCTAAGACAGAGGCCTTGCCTTCCGCTGCCACGGTTCTCCATGATGGGTAACTGGACTCTTTCTCGGCATAGTCCTGACCTAAGACAGGCACAGTCCCCCACAACAGCCATGTATAATATAAAAGGGGGACCTGTGGAGAGCTGCTCTTATCTAAGGCATCCAGCCTAACTGGCGCCACCTTTATGCTAACCCCACTGAGTTTCTATTCTTATCTGGCTTCTATTCCCCCATTTAATGCTCTTGCCTTCCCTGATATCAGGTGACTCTATGCTTGCGGTTATTGCCACGGGGGCCCTCCACATTCCTACCTCGGTTTCCTAGCAACTCGGTGATGCAAGTGCTCTACCTCCCCTTGAAGCATACTTAAACTCCTTTGTTTGTTCGCTTGAATAAACGAGACTTGATCAGACTCCTGTCTTGTTTCCATTCCTTGTGTCTCTTGTCTCTTTTCATTCTCACTCCCTCCCTAGGTCGTTGTTCGTTGACCCGCAGGCCAGGTCAGGTAATATTGAGGAGATGTATTGAAATGCTATTAGAGCAGAACTTAATAGTTCTTACTCCATGCCACACACTATCCTAAGCACTTTACATTGGAAACTCCATTTAAGATGGGATTATAATCCCCAGATAAGAAAACTCAGGGAAGAGGGGTCAAGCAAATTGCTTAAGGTCACAAAGAATTATATTGATTGGTTATTTTTGCAAACCTATTCTTTCTGGGCACAGTAATATACCTATCCCCTTTTTACCAGCAATACTCACACTAAGTTGTGGTCATGTAACAAAGTTTTGGCCAATGAAATATAAGCAGAAGCATTTGCACCACTCCAGACCTTCCCATAAAACTTCATACACATGATCACCATGCTCATTCACATTCCACTTGGCTTAATTCAGATAAAAGCTACCTTGGATGGCACAGATTGAAGATGACAGAACAGCAAGTCCCAAAGTTCCTGGAGGGATCACCACTTCAAGGAAAGCCACCCACTCACCAGAAACACCCACTTTAGACTTTACGTAAGTGAAAAAAAAATTGAGCCATTATATATTTGGGGCTTCTTTGTCACAGCAAATTTGATGTTTCCCTAATTGTGGGACAATGCCACAACAAATACCTTAAACTAGGTAACACTGGCTTAGTCACCAAGTAGTGGGCAGTGAGAAAACTTATCAGAAGCTGAAAAGATGGAAAGCTGAGTTATGCAAATCCTTTGGTAAAGATGTTTCCTGCAATAACTTGAATGGTGTGAAGGCTAATTTCAATCAATTTGGATAGGTATTGGTGTCCAATTGTTTCATCAATCAATCACTGTCCTGATTATTACTGTGAGGGTATTTTGTGGATTTATATCAATAGTCACTTGATTTCATCTAAGGCTGATTACATTTGCAGTGAACAAAGGAAATTACCTTCAACAAAGACAGAAGTCTCATGAAACCAATTGGCCTTAAAGTGAGAACTGAGGACTTCAGCAATAAAAAAAAGATTTTCTCTCTTGTTCAGCCAGCCATCTCCTCTTGGGAAATTCAATGAAGCCTTCATCAGAGTTCCCAACTTGTGGCTTGCCCTATGAATTCAGACTTGCCAATCCCAATAGTCATATGACCAATATCTATAATAAACCACAACATATTTACATATATACATATACATATGAAATATAAGTATATATACAACACACATATACACATTCTGTCATTTCTGTTTGTCTGGAGAACTATGACTAATATAGATTTTGGAACTGAGAATGGGGTGCTGCTTTGACAAATATCTAAAATTGTGGAAACTAATAACAGGCCAGTTACCCCAGGAGATTTCTGTGCTAAGAGAGAAAACAGCCTGTTTTCTCCTTGCAGTTTATATAATAAGATGTGAGAGGAAAGGGATAAACTGAGGACTAAAGGAGAAATTATGGGAAGCAAGACAGTGGAAGTCAATGGGGCATGGAAGAAAAAGGAGAAAAGACACCACCATGTGCATTGCCATGTAAGAGAAGGCCAGGAACCAAGAATAGCCAGCAGCCATCCCCAGGATGCCATACTCTTTAGAGAGAAATCATTGCCTTGCTGATGCAGTTTTGGACTTTTCCTACTCTCAAAACTATGAGCCTATAAATTCTCATTGTTCAAGCCAACCCAGTGTATGATATTTGTTTTAGCAGCCAGGAAACTAAAACACAAGGCAAGCACTTACTGAACCTGAAGCACGGGAGTGGTGGGAAATCATCAGGCTGATAGTGTGTGCTAACTCTTCCTTTCTCCTTTCAGCAAGATAGTATAAAAAACGTTAAGATTTCAGGGAAAAAAATGCAATCAGTCTGCAAGCAGAAGTGAAAGAGAATATAATTCAGAAATTTGGGGCCTCAAAGTTTGGAAAAGATGACTGCTTCTAAACCCCAAACAATAAGATATAGAAGACTGAACAAAGACTCTGAGCAACAAAGGATAAGACTCAACCCAGAAGGAAAGGTAAGAATAAGCATATGACCTTCCCACCTAAGCATAATTTTAGATTGTTTGAGATAGCTATTAAATTGATATGGGTGAGGAAGCAAGGACATAAATCAATGTTGAGAATTATGTCCAGTAAAGAATTTTATAAGTGGATACTAGCACATGAAACTTACTGAAAATAAATCAGAAAGCCAAAAAACCTTTAATGTAATTGTATTGCCAAAGAATGTAATAATTAAAAAAAGGGGGGGGGGCTTTTGCTATTTGAGTTTGTATATAACACTCAAAACTCCCAACGTGGCACTGGTGGAAGGAGTACCTTGAATTGTGTACATCCTACAAGTAAAGGAAACTCCCCATCACCAACTTCAAATGAATCCTGGAGGATAATGCACAAATAAGGACCTCCCAGAGGTTGAGCCAGCAGCTGAGAGTACAACAATATACAAAATAATTCCTTCCAGGGAGCAGAATGAGTGCCTAATCAGGGAGCTTGTTTCACCTCATGGTAAGAGCCTTCAAAATGCCTGTCTAGTAGGATTTCTATGTGACAGTTGCTGCTGAGCACTTCTTCCATTTCCTAATAGATATTCTACTGAGGTTGTTCTGTCCATGCTCCTCCATTTATAGTGGAGTGGGGATGGGAGGTCAGGCAGATACCTTTTCTTTTTAGTTTATAAGTCACCAGACCACAAAGGGCCACAAAGAAATGTAATGGAGAAAACTACTATATTAGTCAGGGTTCTCTCGGGAAACAGAATCAACAGGAGATATTTGTCAATAATATAAGATTTTATAAGAGTCTCTCACTTGACTGTGGGGATGCACAAGTCCAGGTTCCACAGGCAGGCTACAGGCCAGGGGCTCCGATGAAAGACTGATGAAGGGTCCTTGATGAGTTTCTGGGAGAAGTTGGCTGTCAAACAATGAGCTGGGAAATTCTCCCTGAATGTTGAAATCTTCCCTTTTAAGGCAGTCAACGGATTGGATAAAAGCGTCATCCATTCTCAATCCAATTTTCCTGATTGATGCAGATGAAAACAGTCCTCTTGGAACTGTTGAAGCAGATGCCCTCGTGAAGAGCCAGAGCTATACCATTGAGATCCAAGAAGCAGCAGAGTGGCTCCACAGGAAAATGGACACTGTGGCTCCTGAACCCTGTGGCAGCACTTCCAGCTGTCTGTTACTCGCCAGAAGCTCATGGGCATTAACTGCGAGTGTCCATTGTGCTCACTCCAACAGCTGTGACACTGGATGATACATATTGGCTGAGCACAGACTCTAGTAGCATGATGGCAAGTGGATTACATTGGTCTCCTCCTGCTCTCAGAAGGGGCAAGGTGTGCTTTCACTGCTGCAGACACTGCAACGGGTCCTCTTGTAACCATCCAGCTACTATTTGCTGCCTAGAAAAAGTAAGTGCCCTATGTGGGGTCCCAGCCCAAATTGACATTGACCAAGAAACTCATGTAGCTCTGGCTCTTCACGAGGGCATCTGCTTCAACAGTTCCAAGAGGACTACTGGTCAGGGACATGATAGACAGTTACGTACACTGCTGTCAGGTATCCCAGATGTCCTTCCACAGATGGCAGACCATGACAGTCCACTGAATATCTGAGCTAAATCAGGGATGAAGGGTCTTCAGTACCCTCCCCCCAACAACCCCAGAAAGGCCATTAATTGTTTTGGAGTTTGTGGTGTGGGAAAACATTATACTTTAACAACACTTCAGAGTTTGACACAGCAGTCAGGACCTTGCAGCTTGTCCCAATTGTTTGCCCATTCCAGGCTCTTGAGATAAGATACCACTGTCTCTGATGCTTCTTTTAATTCTGAAATATAATTACTGGTTAACTAACATAATATCATTAACATAACAAAATAGGGTTACAGCCACAGGTTTCTTCCATGCAGCCAGATCTTTTGCCACCAGGCCAGGCCAGGTGGTTAGGCCATGCACATAGCCTTGGGGACACGTGAAGGTGAATGCAGGCTGGCTTGACTTGCCCAAGGACATACTAAAGAAAGCCTTAGCAAGATTTAAAACAAACTGATAGTAACATAACTAGATATTAATTTCTTGCAACAAACTAGCAATATTTGGGACTGCTGCATACAGCAGTGGTGTTACTTTAATTACAATAATCTACTGTTATGTGCCACTCCTGGCAGCCCCCAACAGCCACTCTCTGCAACCATCGAGCTGCTTCTTTAGTGGAGGTGGGGCAAATCAGACTAATACAAGCCAAAGCATCCGCCTCTTGATTTCTAGGCGAAGAGGTCGTTTCTGTGACACATATTGTAATGGTTTGACAATTCTGTCTAATTATGAATTCCAAAAATATAAATTGAATCATGCTTGTAAACTGATCTGTTCATCTGGGCATGACTGGGTTATGATTAGGGTGTTGACTGGGCTGCATCAGTAGGGTGTTGAGCCCCATCCCTCAGTGGGTGTGGTCTCAAGTATAAAGGGCAAGGCCAAACACAGAGGGAAAAGATTTGAGAAGCAGATTTTTGAGAAGCAGTTCTGATGTTGGAGAGAGCCGTTTGCCTGATAGTCTACAGCTGACCTTGTGGAGGAAGCACTAAGCCCGAAGAGAAATGCAGCCCAGGCAGGAGAGGAACCCAAACACCTGAGCCCTGGCAGCTGTCTTGCTCCAACACGTGGACTTTGGTGAGGGAAGAAACTTATGCTTTGTGGCCTGGTAACTGTAAGCTTCTACCCTAAATAAATACTCTTTATAAAGGCCAATTATTGGTATATTGCAAAAGCACTCCTTTGGCTGATTAATACACATACCATTTTCAAAAATAATTAAAACCACAATTAACAATGTTATACTCTTATTATTATGCCCAAACACTGTTAAATTTCCAGGAAGTTTATACAAACTTTAAGTATTCCTATGAACACTTTACTCATACAACCTTGATTAACAGATTAAAGAATCTCTTTTAATTTTATAAGTTCCCAAATATTTTCCATTCAACTTACATCAAATGAACTTAACCATCTCATTACTTTTTCACGTTTACACCTTTACCATGATTACATTAATTAACAATTATTTTATTTTAGCAGTACGCTAAAAACTACTTTCTCCATTATTTTATGAAAACCTAAGATATAAAATATAATCAAGATTATCTTCTCTTTACCACCAGCTTAATATGCAAATTGAGGTGGCCTCTGACAAGTTATGAAGTTACTTTTTTTTAAGATTATTTATTACATACCCCCCCATTTCTGCTTGTTCTTGCTGTGTTCGTTTTTGCATTCTTCTTTGTTTACTTGTCTCCCCTTGCTGCGGCGACCCACCGAGTCAGCTCACCGCACGGCGGCCTGCCTGCTCGCGGCGGCTTGCCCTGCCCGGGGCGGCTTGCCCTGCCTGTGGTGGCTTGCCTTCTCAAGGTGGTCTGCCCACTCGAGGCGGCCCAGGAACCGAACCCAGGGACTCCTATGTGGTAAACCAGAGCACTACCAATTGGGCTACAGCCGGCCCCCTGAAGTTACTTTTTGTTATCAACATCAATTCAGTTTCTATTTAATAATGGTTTCCTGGAATTAGCCATTTAAGAATTTGAGTTTAAACAATGCTTCTACAAACTTCTTAAAACTATCATAACTATATCAACTGGTTACTTCATCTTAAGACAAATTTCACTTTCACAGCACACACTCTCTTACTTAATGTTACCTCTTACAATACCTTCTACAATTTGCCATATGCATTCAACTCCTGTCCTATATATTTCCATCCTGATTTTATGAAAACTAGCCACCTTATCTTAGGACAAAACACACTCCCATAAACAAACATAAAATTTTATTCAGCACTTCCAAAAACCTTTTACTTCTTTCTATACCCATTTAAGTCTCACATTCCTCATTCCATTCTGTGAAGAAAAATAAACTATTCATTTCAATTTAGGCATAAACAATTTTTTTTTCAAAGAGGTTTGTAATAATTTCATTAGTCAAAACTTACAATTTTCATCATTTCAAATATTTAATACAGAATGCAAATTTATCTTATTAGTATCCATACTTATTAATATAAGCACTTATTTAATTTTTGGCCATCTGAATAGAGCTCTTTTAAGGATTTTCATTTGTTAATTTAATATTACCATCTGGAGGTATCAAAATATACACTGAAAAAACAGACAAGCACAAAAAGAGTTAAGACAAACCAACAGAAACAAAGTTTATTAATTTGACTCATAATTCTTACTCCTTTGGTATGGCTGTTTCCAAGCCTTCCATCATTTCACATCTCTCATTTTTACTGCTTTTAAGATCTCCTCTGGAATCCGTCTTGCCTATAATATGCAAGCACATTTCTGGAAACACTCCCATTAGTAATCAGCAACCAGTTAGGAACACTTGAGCAGTACAACTGTAGTTAAGCACTAATTTAGCAATTTAGACAGAGATATTTAACACATATATTTTGGATTACTACTCTTTAGGAGTTCTCTTAGACTCAAAGTTCAGGAGTAAGCTATTTATTTTAAAACTGCAAGTTCTTTTAAACACCTGGATAAAATCTCTTATCAAAATAAAATGTGACTAAGACTCAAAACACTGTCAAAGTAACATCCCATTCAAACTCTTCTACAGTTTACACAAGCCTTATTGGCTTTCAGTTTTGTGAGATATTTTAATTGCAGGTGTACAAAACGTGCTAGCATTTTTCTATTTTTTTTCCTTTCTTTTACTTTCATAGAGTTGCCCAGTTCAAAAGTTACTAAATCTTTAGCAGCACTAATTTTATCAATTTGGCTATCCAGGCCCAATTAGAATTAGCATGGAACAAAACAGGGAACATTAATGCTGCTAAATTTTTCTACTGTTCAAGCAGTTTAATTCTATCAGCCCCCAATAGCCCATAGCCACACCATTCAGACATCAGAGGGGTTGCAGAGTTGCTGCTGGAATGTTTTCCTTATCTTAGTTAACTCTTTAGCAGAATGCTTTCTTACAAACATGGCTTCACTGACAAGGACCTTATTTAGCACTTCTGCTTGGGTGGGTTGTTGTATTTGTGATTTAGCATTCCTTTGCACAAGCGGTTTAGCATGATTTAAAGATTCTTCTATAGTTTCTACATCTGAATCACTATCTCCTTATCTAGTAGTTCAGAGAGACCTGCCACTAAGGTAGAGGTGGAAGTCTGCAAATTTCTTCCTAGTTTTAATACTTCTTTCCTTTAACTGGAGCATATTGATCTATCAACAGGCCATTGTCTGTAAATGTTTCTGTGCTTCCTCTCATCTCTTAAATCTTCCTTCTGATCTATTTGTACTAGTTGAAGATCACATTCCAACTCTTAACTCCTCCTCCACTTGCCTCGCCCTCACTTCAGCTGCTAGCTGCTTGTTAGTACTATCACGCAAGGTAAGGAGGAAGGGCCACACAACAGCTGCAGCCATTGCACGTTGCTCTTTCTTAATAAAAGTTCCCTCTATTCTCTTCTCTAACTGCTATAATCCAGCAAGAGTGAATGGGGTATCCCCCAACTCCCTCACAGGTCCCTAATCATCTCTCAGCTGGGCAAGTTTGTACTACACAGAAGTGCATGAATGCCCTGGGATTTCCCCTGGACTCCCCTGTGCACTGTAGGGTCTCCCCTACAGTATCTGGAATGGCTGGCATGCTTTCAACCACCTTATCCCCAGTGGGATTCTCTGGAATATCCTGCCAACTATGCCAGTTGTAACACAGGAGGGTCGAGCCTGGCAAGGCCAACAGAATACTTTTGATATTCCAAAGAATTCACATGGAAGGCCATAAGGCCAGCGGAAGTCATGCTATTTATTTACTCATGTTCCAACAACGGCTGTCGGGCAGCGACCATGCCAAACTCTGGGAAGACAAAGATTATATAGGGTTAGACAGTACAAAGAGGGGGGCTAGCTAATACATAGAGCAGGCCAAGGGTGCATGTAGCCTATCTAATCATTAACAGTGAGTGCTTACCTATGGGGGGGTGGGGAATGTGTGGGATCCCAGAATAGTAAATCAAGGGTTTAAGCAATTAACATTCTTCTATAGCAAACTGATTTTGCTCTTGGTGCCAGTCCCTCCCCTGCTGATGGAAAATGAACGATTGGCTCATATGGCTCTCCCCCTCCCAGCCCTTCTGCCTGCAGGTCAAGGAAAGGGCATTCCTCTTATATACCCTACAGAGGGGGAAGCAGGCATTTCATGTTTCTACAAGACTACATACACTGTGAGGGATTATTTTTCTCAAAGGAAATCAGGATGATATTCTAGCCAGTGAGGGTAGAACAGATTCCAAACTACACAAACACATGAAATGCCCACTATAATGATTTCTACTGATTTTAATGTAGCTGCCAGGCCTGCTTTCATAACCTAGGAAATAATATGATGAAAGGCTAATAGAGCGGAAATGTATTTTAATAAGCCATATAGTTCTAGTAACAAGATGTATTTGTTAAGCAACAAAAAAATAAGACTGGTGTTCACAGAAGAAATCTCTGGGAGATAGCACTGTATCTACTAGTTTACATTTCATATATGATATTCACAAGAAAAATGCCCAATTACTCAAAATTCATATTATGTAGGACATACAGGAATATAACATCTACTTAGGATGTGTTTCTTATTGTCATCCTGATTACATTTATTTACACACTAAAAAATCTTTATATCTCTATAATGAACTACCTAGTATTTTCCTCCATTTCTTCCCTAAAAGATTAGAACATCTAGAACGTGATTTCCTTTGAAATAATTTCTATAGGAAGTTATTTTTCAAAATTAATTAAAATAGGTAATTTCAGAATGAATTCTCTAACATATGGTGAGGTGAACCTTCCTGCAAAAGGCGTTACTTCATTTGATACATTCATAGATCTTTATTCCTTTTTGTTGCTGTTGTAGTGTTTTATTTTCTGCTAGAGACACTTTCTAGTTGCATGGTTTTCCCAAGGTATGAGTTTCTGATACCTGAAATGTTTCAAATTTCAAAGTTTGATAATTCTGTAATTCATTGCTTCTATAGCTTCATTAAAATCTTTTTGAAAAGAACTGATTTTCAAAGGAGTCTATTCTATATTCATTTGCTTCATGGAGTTTCCTCCTTGTGGGCTTTATCATCAAATTATGACTTTCTAATGTACATTTCATTCATTTGGAAACAAACTATTTTTTAAAAAGTATAACTTTCTGAAAATTTACTTGCATTTAATGAACTCATAGGGCTCCTCAATGAGTTTTCTGGTGTTAAATAAGTTGAAGATTCTGTCCAACATTCAAAGTTTAGAACCTTTATGTGGTTTTCTTTATCTGTGTAAAGAATAGTTTTCTGTGTATGGTCCTTGCACAATTTATGCATTCATAGGTATCTGTTAAGTATGAGTTTTCTGGTGTGTGATAAGCCCATTTACAGTTTCTCACCTATATTTATTTCCTGGTAACTTGTGAGAATTGGCTTTTGGAAGATCATCAATATCATCCCCATCTATGTGAGTTCTCTGATGCATAATAAGCTGTGACTTCCAACAAAAGGCTTTCCTGCATTCAATGCATTTACAGGGTTTTTCTCCTGTATGAGTTCTCTGATGTGCACTGAGAATTGATTGCTGGGAGGTTTTCCCACATTCACTGCATCCATAGGGTTTTTCTCCTGAGTGAGTTCTCTGATGTACAATAAGCTGAGATTTCCTTATGAAGGCTTTTTCACACTCACTGCACTCATAGGGTTTCTCTTTTGTGTGCATTCTCTGATGTACAAGCCATAATTTCCCACTGAAAGACTTCTCACACTGACTGCACTTATGAGTTTCTCCCTGCATGAGTTCGTTCATGTACATTAAGTAGTGACTTCCAAATGAAGGCTTTTCCACATTCACCACATTCATATGGTTTCTCTCCTGAATGAGTCCTCGTGTGTATAATAAGGTATGATTTGCTGCTAAAGGCTTTCCTACATTCACTGCACCCATAAGGCTTTTCCCCTGCATGAGTTCTCTGATGTGAAATAAGCTGTTCTTTCCTATTAAAGGCTTTCCTACATTCACTACATTCATAGGGATTTCTCCTGTGTGAATTCTCTGATGCACAATTAGGTGTGAATTGAAACTGAAGGATTTCCCACAATCACTGCATTCATGAGGTTTCTCTCCCGTATGAGTTCTCAGATGAATAATGAGGTATGACTTGCTCCTGAAGGTTTTTCCACATTCAGTACATCCATAGGGTTTTACTCCTGTGTGACTTCTCTGATGTACAATGAGCTGTGACTTTAAACTATAGGCTTTGCCACACTGATTACATCCAAAGGGTTTTACTCCAGTGTGAACTCCCTGATGTACAGTGAGCTGTGACTTGAAAGTAAAAGCCTTCCCACATTCACTACAACCATAAGGTTTCTCTCCTGTATGAGTTCTCTGATGTACAATAAGGTTTGACTTTGTATTAAAGGCTTTCTTACACTTGTTGCATTCAAAGGGCTTCTCTCCTGTATGAGTTCTCTGATGTATAATGAGCTGTGACTTTAAACCAAAAGGTTTTCCAGTCACTGCATTCATAGGGCTTTATCCCGGCATGAGTTCTCTGGTGTGAAATGAGCTGGTATTTCCTACTGAAACTATTCCCAAGTTCTTGGAAAACAAAGGGGTTCCCTCCCGTGTGAATTCTCTGATGTATAAGTTGTGAATTGAAACAAAAGATTTTTCCACATTCATTGCATTCATGCAGTTTCTCTCTTGTATGAGTCCTCACATGTATAACAAGGTCTGACCTGTTCCTGAAGGCTTTGCCACATTCATTGCATACATAAGGTTTCATTCCTGAGTGACTTCTCTGGTGCACAATGAGCTGTGACTTCAAACTGAAGGCTTTCCCACATTGAATGCACCCGTGGGGCTTCATTCCAGTGTGAACTCCCTTATGCACAATGAGCTGTGACTTAAAGGTAAAGGCTTTTCCACATTCACTACAACCATACGGTTTCTCCCCTCTTTGTGTTCTCTGATGTACCATAAGATTTGACTTTGCATTAAAGGCTTTCTGACATTCACTGCATTCATACGGTTTCTCTCCCGTATGAATTCTTTGATGTATAATGAGCTGTGCTTTGAAACCAAAAGCTTTCCCACATTCATTACACACATGGGGTTTCTGCTCTGAATGAGTTCTCTGGTGTGAAACAAGCTGATCTTTCCTGCTGAAGATCTTCCCACATTCACAACATTCATATGGAGTCTCACCTGTGTGAATTCTCTGATGTACAAGTTGTGAATTGAAAGTGAAATTTTCCCCATACTTACTGAATTCATGAAGTTTCTCTTCTATATGAGTTCTCTCATGTATCTCCAGGCATATCTTGCTGCTAAAGTCTTTCCCACATTCATAGAGTTTGTCTTCTGCATGAGCATGCTGATGCACTACAAGGTATGACTCGCTGCTGAAGGTTTTCCCACAGTAATTGCATTCAAAGGGTTCTTCTCCCATGCTAGTTGACTGGCACATGAGTTGTAGCTTCTTGACACATTTTTCAGATTTATTACTTCCACAATATTTTATTCCAATAAGAGTTTGCTCTTGTTTAGGAGGGGGAAATGAGTCACTATATACATGAAACCTATTTGTATTCTTTCCATCATAATTACAAGTTAAGCCCATATTAT
>PVKH010025018.1:0-13510 GCA_004027955.1 Chaetophractus vellerosus | reverse complement strand
GCTGACCTGATTTTGTGATAATCAGCGTAGGCTAAACATTCGCTATAGTAGAAACCATGCATGTGTCCCCAGACCTAGTTTTTCTTCCTAGGTCTAATTTTTAGAATGCTCGTGATAAATCAAGCCTGATTTATTATATGACCATCCTGTATGGGAAAAGACTGTAACTCTGGGTGTCTTTGGTCGACCTTGGGAGACAGATGTGGCTCAAATGGTTAGGCATCCATCCCCCATGTGGAGGGACCTGGGTTTGATCCCCAAGACGTCTTGGTAAGAATAAAAAACTAACTCCCACTCACCCTTTCCTCCTCGGTCCAGCCACAGCCCTCAGGAAAGCCTTTCCAGGTGGCTGCCTCCACCAGGCCCGGGACACCCTGTGCTTCTTCAGAGCACCATTGCACTCCCCGACGATGCCTTCCGTCGTGCCACCATCGACAAATGTGTCGTCCCCCAGACTCTAGTGTGTGACACAGAGGGCACAGGGCTGCCTCCCCCCTCCCAGTGCAGCCAGCGGCTCCCTCAGGCTCTCCAGAAGTGATAGCTAAAGGTGGACAGGGATTCTCTGTCCCCAAGAAGCCCCTGGCGAGGGCAGCTGGCCCCTGGAGCTCTGTGTTCCTTGAAGAAAATGTTCCCTGCGTGATTGAGACGCAAACCGTGGGAGGCGACAGCTCAAGCCAGAGAGCTGAGGGAGAGCCTTGCGACAGCAGCGAGCATGCCTGCGACATGCTTGAGAGCCAGGCAGGGCCCCCAGTGACGCGCCGCCCCGGACCCTGCGCTCAGTGTCGGGCACAGAGCTCTCCCTCGGGCTCCGGCTTTCTCCCTGTGCCCTGTGCTGCCTTGGGGACGGCCTTCCCTGGCTCCATTGTCCCCCAGGCTACCCTGGGGCCAGTCTTCTCAAGTATTTGGGGTCACACTTCTTGTGCAAACACAACCCATTAAAGCCGAAGGGCCCCTGCGGCTTCGTGGGGAAGAAGGTGGTGACAACTTGATGCAGGTGTTCGAAGCAGCTGTACATCACGCCTTTAAAAAAATCTAACTCAGGTGTAATTAGGTGAGTAAGCGAGGGAGTCAGAAGTGGGTAGGCTCGACCTGTCAGGTGAATTGATCTCAGCAGCAGGAGGCAAGCTGTCACTGCCTGTGCCTGCTTCCCGCCCTCCTCTCCTCACAGCCCTGGCCCCGCTCCAGCACGCAGCCTGGCGCCAGCCACGCAGGAAAGGCCCCTGCGTCCTTCTCAGGTCCCGGAAGGTCAGAGAGCAAGGCACGGGGTCTGGATGGCAGAGCTGGCGTGTGGGGGCACCTGAAACGGGGGACGGAGGCAGGGCCAGGCAGCTGGGTCTGCCCCCGGTGGCAGAAGTGGACAGCTCCCTGCCCCTTGCCCACGCAGGGGGCTGCCGAGGGTGGCGGGTTTCCGGCCCCTTCCTTTTGCCTTCCATCCCCTTTGTTCTCCTGTTCCCCAGCCCTCGCAGGGGGAGGCCCAGCTCCTTCGCCTGGGCCCTCGGCAGCTTCCCCGGGGAGAGGCTTCCTGTGTGGGGGGCATTTGTGTGCTGTGGGGTGCTGTAGGGATTTCCCCTGGGGGGACGCTGGCTTCTCTCTCTGACCTGAGGCGGGTGGTGTGGGGTGAAGAAGTCGGGCTCGGGGTTTCTAGAACCGGCTCCACCCTCCCGGTGGCGGCCACGGGCAGCCGTGCCGTCCTCTAGGCCGGGGTGGCCTTCTCCATCAGCTGGGGCAGTGTCCTCTCTTAGGGCGCACACGGTGAGTGTCCCGGTGGGGGGGTCAGTGCTTCTTCTCGCCCTCACAATTCGTCCATCCATCCCCTCTGCCTTCCGTGTCTCTGGAATCCAGTGATCTCCGGCCCCCTCGGCCCCCAGTGCCTGTCACTCTGGCCTGGCCACCGCTGTTCTCAGCGGCCACCGCGGTCGCCTCCTTCTCTCTGCTGTGTTCGCCCCCTGCGGCTGTTGTCACGGGGTGGCCAGAGCCATCGTGGGCAAAGGCCAGTCGCCCAGGCCATTCCTCTGCCCACATGCTTGGCCCAAGTGGGGAGCTGCTTCCCGGGTGCCTGGGATGGGCCCCTTTACACCGCGTGGCCAAGAGTAATTATGAACACGTTTCAGTCTCGCCGTCGTTCTGGTTGATGGTGCGCGGGTGGCTTTGTCCATAGCAGCCGCCAACTGGAAACACGTCAAATGCCCTTCGGCCGTGAAGGCTTTCACACTGGTCCATACAGCCAAGGAATATCAGTCGGCCTCGAGAAGGAACCAGCTGCTGACACAGCGGTCTGGCGGGATTCTCAGAAGCACTTTGCTGCGTGACAGAAGCCAGACTCAGAAGGCCCCATGCTCCCCGAGTCCGAGTTCTGGACAGAAACAACTGTAGGCGCAGAGATCGGATCGGTGGCTTGCCAGGCACCAGGGGTAGGGGGAGCTGATGATAAAGGGGCTCGAAGGACAGTTCGGGGGCGATAGAGCTGTTCTGTATTTGGGCCTGGTACTGATGACATGACTAAATGTACCAGAGCTCAGACAGTCGTGCCCAGAAAAGAGTGCGTTTTACTACATGTAAATTACACCTCAGTTGTTGAAAAGTGTCGCGGTGTGGATGGTAGAGTATACCACCACCCAGCCTGTGACGTCTTACTGCACGCAGCTTTTCGGCATCTCTGACTCCATCTCCGCCTTGTTCTCTCCATTTTCACCTTCCTTGTTTCCCCTTGAATGTGCCAGACGGGGCCCTCATACAGCCATCCATGCTTGCTCTACCTTCCCCCATAGTCACCAAGCTCCTTCTCTCACGCCCTCAAAGAAGAGGGTCTTTCCCGAAAAGTCCCTCTATCCATCACCAGTGACCACATAATGCTGCGTAACAAACGACCCCAAGCCCTGAGGCATCCAGCATCCCATGCACCTCTGCAGGTTGGCTGGGGCACTTGCCCAGCTGGACTTGCCGGGCTCCCCTCCGGTTGTGGGCCTGCATCACGTACTTCTCTCCCGGGGCAGCGGCTGCCCAAGGGAAGCTCTGTTTCGGCAGCGATTGGAGCACACACAAGTCCCACTGCCCAAGCAGACTTTCCGCCTTTGCTAGAGTCATGTCTGTTAACACCCTGTTGGCTAAAGCCAGGGAAGCAGGCAGTCCTTCTGCGCCCAGAGGGAGGGGACAGAATATTAGCTCAACTGTTACCCAAATGGTCCCAGCCGTCTTCCCGGTGTACCTTCCCTGGCCAACTTCCCAAAACTTCAGCCCCCAGCCCCACAGCTTCACCCCTCCTTCCTGCTTTGTGTTTTCCTTAATTCCCGACCCCGAGTGTACATTTTCCTTTACTATCTTGTTATTTTCTACCTTCCTCACTAGAAGGCATGTCTCGCGAGAGTGGGGTGTTTGTTTCGTTCACTGCTGTGTCTTGAGCACCTAGAAAAACACTCAGCAGATTTTTGACCAAATGGACGAAGAGGGTTATGCTAAGAGTTTACTGAGATGACACATGAGATATGGCTAAAGTCCAGCGCCCGCGCGCAGAGTGGCCGGTAGCGGGGGCGCTCGTTCCTCCACAGCCTGGGTGGTGCTGGGGAGTCGGTTAGGTTTACGGCAGTGATTTGCACGCTCAGACTTGGGAGCAGGGCCTGCTTTTAACCCGGAACTGGAGAGGCAGAGTGACTTGCTCGGAGGCCCCAGTGAGCCGGGCCCCCTTCAACCTGGAGCTCCTGTCTCTCCACCATGCCCAGCTGCCTCTGCACCTCCTTTCCCCACAGCTGCCAGGCGCTGGCCCCGCTCCCTGCAGCAGAGCCCCTGTGCAGGTGGAAAACCCGGGGGGCTGGAGCCCTCGGCTCTCAGGGCCAGCGTGTGGCCCTGGGGACACCGCCAGCTGCCCTGAGCCACCGCCGGTGATTGCCAGAGGAGTGGCTCTCTGCAGATTTCAAACCCATCAGACCTGGTGGACGGGCCATCAGGCCTCCGGACAGATCGTGTTCAGTAAAGATTCCGGCTCCTTCCGAGAAGGGGACGGTCCAGGAGGAAGGCAGGGCTTGATGATTGGGGCTCGGGAAAATTTCCCGGAGCCGTTCTGGTGACCCCTCGTGGATGACGTTGGGCTGGAGGAGCCAGGCGGTGCTCCAGTATGGGATTTCGGAAAGGCTGGTTTGAGCCTGGGTGGTGGGTCCAGCCCTGGGTGAAGGTTCAAGGGGCCCGGGGCACGTCAGCCCTTGTACGTGCTGCTACGGGGCCCGGCCACGTGCTTTGCAGTTAGTTATCTGCCTCTTTCCCCCGCCCGACTGTGAATTTGCCATTATGCCCACCCAGTTGGGGTGTTTGGCACCGAAGGTGTTGGCAAGCTGTTTGTGAAGCGAGCAATTCATGGAGCAGTTTCCAGGGGCCGGGCCCCCTGCTCACAGCCGTGATCTCATCCGAGCCTTCTCCTGCGCTGGTGGGAAAGTGCTGGTTCCCCCCCGTGGGGCTTTGGATGGTCCCTGCTCACCCAAGGTCGTGCCGGTGGCGAGAGCAGAGCTGGCCTAGGGACCGTGGCCGTAACCACTGCACTGCCCTGCCCCTCGCAATTGAAGAACGCGTTCTAGTGCCATGCCAGCTCTTTAGTGACCTTGGAAAAGCCCATGCAGTCACTTTGGACCTCCGCTTTCTTTTCTGTGAAATGGGCGTTGCGGATCCTGATCTGGTAGGACGGCTGTGAACATCGAGCCGAGCGTGCTCGTGGTAATTCTCCCTAGAGCTAATGTCCCGTTGCTGTTACTATCCTCAGGGACACCCATGGCCGTCGGCTTCACGGGAGCTTCAGCCGAGGTACGCAGAGCAGAGGGCTTAGAGAAATCTCAGCAGGCCGCTGATCGGTCCCCGGTGAAGCACCAGAACGGACAGTTCACCAGAGGAAACGTGGCTGGTTGTCAACCACGTGGGGAACCGCTAAAGCCTCGTGGAAATCAAAGCAGTGCTCGTTAAAACAGGACGCCGTCTCCGGCAGCCCGCCCAATGAACGCCCAGTGCCGGCAAGGCTGCGGTGACATGAGCACGTGCCTCCAAGGCTGTGCACGGGGGGGGGGGGGTGCTGCCTGGCCGGCCGTTTAGTGACGCGTAGCTGGAGCCATAGGATTGCTTAAACTCCCCGAGCTGGACTCTCTGCTGCGGAGAGCACCCAGTTACACAGACCGCTTTCTGCACGAAGTAGGTCAGAATGGCTGAATTAAAACTGGTGCTAGTCTGCAGAGCCAGTGTCCGAGGGAGTGATTAAGGGAGCCATGCACAGCCCAAAGGGTTGGCCAAGGAGCTTGGGGAGAGCATGTAGACTGTAAGGAGAAAGCAAGGTACAGATTGCACATATCATTTTATCACACTGATGTAAAGTACCCCAGGGACCTTTGCATAGAACTGAAGGCAGTAAAACAGAAATGTTGACAGTGGCTGTATGAGGCTGGAACGGCTGTGGGTGACGTGGAATCATAGGTCACCCTTTTACTGTTAAGTGTGCGTTGCTTTCCTATTGGCACGATAGCGTGGTAACCGCGTTGACACGAGGGGCAAGAGGAGGCTTGGAGGGTGCCGGCAAAGGGAGCTGGGCCAAAGCAATGCTTGTCTTGTGCAGAATTTCATCGACAATTCATTTTACGGAAAATGGAGGGATGATTTCTGGTGGTAAGCCATGCTGGAAAATAACCAGTTGACTGCATTTTCCTCAGTCTGGATTTCTTTTGGTTTCATGTTTAGGACTTTATTACTCTCTCTTTTCCTGAACGAAGAAGTTGAATGTTTTCCTTTTGACTGCAAACCTCGGACAAAGTCGTATAAACTCCCACCACGGTCCATCCCCACGCAACTGGACGTGACCGTGGCCTGGTCTCCCACCATCCAGAGCTAACCAGGACCAGGGTGCCCACCTTTCCCCGCACGCGGCGTGTCGGAATTGTTTCCTTTTTTAAACAAAGATTGGGTCACGGTATGCGTTCGCCGTCTTCTCTGTTTTCCCTTAGCAGCGTATCTTGGCTGCTTTTCCGTCAGTTTTTCAGAAGTGATAGGCCAATGTTCACTTTCCCACGCAGCGGGCAAGAGTGTAAATTGGCACACACATTTTGGGTGAGGATTTATCAATACCTCTTACAATTGAAACTTGTCATACCTGTTGAATTGGCGTTTCCACTGTGGAGGATGTGTTCTCCAGAAAAGCCACGTCGGGTGCTCCAGTCCCCGCCAGCTTTGCCCGAGCCTGTTCAGCCCCGCGACGTGGCACGAAGGCCCGGTGGCTCCGGCAGCCCAGGCTTCCCGGGGCAGCAGGGGAGGCTGCACGGAAGCCAGGGGGGCTGTGTCATCGCGGTGACCAGGCCCAAAGCCAGGCCCCACGTTGTGCGCAGGACTGGCGAGTCAGAAGTGGGCAGGGACGGCAGGTCTGCTCAGCCCCCCGCCCCTGGCAGTGTCCTGTTTAAAGCATCGGCCTGGGGGCCGATGGAGCCAGGCTCCACCTGATGGCCTGGGCGAGTGGCTTGCCGTCTCTGAGCCGTGGCAATGGCAGGGCTCTGCGCTCACGGTGGCGAAGGCCCAGAGGAAGTGCTGCGTAAAGGTCGCCGTCATCGCCGTCGTGATCACCACCAGTGAGTCCACGCGCTCACCTTCTGAAGCAGGCAGCCGTTCGCTCCCGTTTGCACACGAGGAATGAGAAGTTAGACCGTTTACCCAGGGCCCCGTGGCAGAGCCAAAAGCAGACGTTTTTTTCTCCAGAGCCTTTGCTCTTTGCACCCCACCCCACCGCACTGCCCCCTGCAAGAGGGGTGGGAGTTGGGTGTAGATCATCTGTTTCCAAAGGAGTTTGCATGGCAGTTGAGTTCTCTGCCATTAAAAAGTTAAACGGTTCTATAGATTCTTTATGGTAGGACTTGTCAGTGCCTTAAATATGCTAATGTCTTCTATCAGTCGCCAAGAAGCATATGCAGAAGACAGAGGTTCCCAATCTAATTAGACCTCTGAACCTTTTCGCCCAAGATGCCTTGCACCCGGGGGTTCCCCCGAGCATGCCCTGGGCTGGAGGCGTGCCTGCTGCCCTGTCAGCTTGGCATGTTCAGGTCTCTGGCCCTGAAGGTCCTTCCAGAATGACCCAGCCTCACAGCCATTGTCCTGCCAGCGGGTTCACGTGCCCCAGCTGTGCCTCCTGGAACTGAGTCACTCTGCTCTCGACCTCCTCTCAGGGCAGGGAGCGGGGATGGGCAGCAGCACCACGGCCACGAGGGAGCCACGGAGCATCTCCTTTCCCCTCCAGGCGCCTCGGAGAAGTGGTCTCCTGGGGGCCACGCCTGTCCTGTTCTCCCTCGTGCCATGAGCCACGCAGGCCCAGGATCGGCACTGGTGGGAGACTCGTGCAGGTGCCTGCGGGGAAACTGGGATTTCCTGTGCCCTCAGCTACACTTTTATTAACTTTTAAATTCTGAGATGATTCTAGATCGACATGTAGTTGTAAGAAACCATGCAGAGAGGGATGCGATATGGCCTCCATCCAGTTCTCCCCAGCGGTAACGTCTTGCAAAACTGTAGTGTGATCACAACCGGGATGTTTGTTGACACGGACGTGGTCATTCTCTCCTGCCCCACCTCCTCCTTAACCCCTGGAGGCCTCTAACCTCTTCTCCATTCCTATAACATTGTCATTTCCAGGACGTTATATAGCTGGAATCCTATGGCATGCAGCCTTTCGATACAGTTCCTTGGAGATCCTCCCAGGTTGTTTGTACCTGCACATGCTGGTGTCGGCACGTGTGTACCCCAGTTCCTTCCTTTTTATTGCCGAGCAGTAGTCGGTGGTGGGCGGACCAGAGATTAACTAGTCCCCCATTGGAAGGCATCTGGGTTTTTCTAGTTTCTGACTATTATGAATAATGCTGCTATAAACAGGTTTCTCTGTGAACACAAGCATCTCCATTTCTCTGCCCAAGAGGACAATTGCCGGGCCATGTGGTGGTTGCGGGGTTCCTTTAAGAACATGACGAACTGTTTTCCAGGGTGGCTGGAGCATTTTATATTCCCACCAGCAATTCAGGCTGGATGCTGTTTCTCTGCTAGTTAGCTAGCGTTTGGTATTGTCACTCTGTTTTCACGTTAGCTATTCTGATAGGTGTGTCGTACTATCTTGTGGTTTTCATTTGTATTTCCCTAATGGCTAATGATGTTGAGCATCATTTCGTGTGTTTATTTGCCATCTGTATATTCCCTTTAGTGAAATATCTCATTATGTCTTTTGCCCATTTTCTAATTGGAATTTTCTTTTTACTGCCGAGTTTTGAGGTTTCTGTATGTTTTAGGTACTAGGGCTTCATCGGGTATGTGGTTTGCTAATATTTTGTCCCAGTCTGTTGTTTGTCTTTTCGTTGTCGTGACGTCTTTCACAGAACACAAGTCTTTCATTTTGATGAAGTCCAATTTATCATTTTTTCCTTTTCTGAATCGTGCATTTGGCATCAACTCCAAGAACTCTTTACTTAGCCTTAGATCCTGAGGATTTTCTCCTTTTATTCCTAAAACTGTTATAGTTTCAAGGTTTCCATCTAAGCCCACGATCTAGTTTGAGCTAATTTTTGTATACGGCGTGCATCTTGGGTGGAGGTTTGTTTGTATATTTGGCTGTGGGTGTCTAAGTGCTCCTGAGCCATTTGTGAAAAAGGCTCTATTTCCTCCATCGAATCGTCTTTGCACATTGCTGAGATCAGGTGGCATATCTGTGTGGGTTCTGCTGGGTTCTCTGTGCTTATCCATTGAGCCGTGTCTCTCCCTCTACCAAATGCCAGAGTCTGAATCACTATTACTACACAGTAAGTCTTGAAATTGGGTAGACTGATTTCTCCCGAATTTCTTCTTTTTTCCCCTTTACTTGTTTTAGCTATTCTAGTTCTTTTGCCTTTCCACATAAAATTTTGGATTAACTTTATATCTATGAAAATCTTTCTGGGATTTTGATAGGAGTTGTGATAAACTTACATATCAATTTGGGGAGAATTAACATCTTTGCTATATTGTCTTCCAGTCCATGAACACAGTACATATCTTCATTCATTTAGATCTTCTTTAATTTTTCCACCAGTGTTTTGTTGTCTTCAGCCCTGTGCTTGCTTTGTTAATTTCTCCTTAAGCATTTCATTTATTTTTGCAATTGCATATGATATTGTTTTTAATTTTAGTGTCCATATGTTCATTTCTAGTTTATAATAATACAATTGAATTTTGCATCTATATCCTATTTTTGTGGCCTTGCTCGACTCACTTATTATTTCTAAGAGTTCTTTTTTTTTTTTTTTAAAGATTCTTTGGGATTTTCTGCATAGACAATCATGTCATCTGCCAATAGGGGCAGTTTTATTTCTTCCTTTCTGATGTATATGCCTTTTATTTCCCTTTCTTGACTTATTGCGCTGGCTAAAATTCCTAGTACTGTGTTGAATAAGAGTAGTGAGAAACATATTCTTATGCTTTTCAAGCCCTTTACCAGTAAGTTTAATGTTAGCAGGTTTCTGTCATTGTTCCTTTTCAAGTCGAAGAAGACCCCTCTCTCCTTTTCCTGAGCATTTTTATCATGAATGGATGTTGAAATTTGTCAAAATATTTTTCTGCATTGATGGGTATAATAATTTGGTTTTTCTCCATTAGCCTATTAATGTGATGGATTACATTGACTTGGTTTTAAATATTGAATTCGCCTTGCCTCGCTAGAATAAAGCCCATTTGGCCATGGGGTATAATTACTTTTATATATTGCTGAATTCGATTTGTTAATATTTTGTTCGGGATGTTTGCATCTATTTTTTATCAGGATTGGTCTGCAGTTTTCTTTCTTTTCTTGTCTTTTCTTGTCTTTTCTTGTCTTTTCTTGTCTTTTCCTGTCTTTGTCTGGTTTTCGTACCAGGGTAATTCTAGCTTCAAAATGATTTGGAAAGTGTTTCCTCCTCTTCTATTTTATGGGAGGAGGTTGTGTAGAATTGGTGTTAATTCTTCTTTAAATATTCAGTAGAATTCTGCAGTAAAATCATCTGAGCCTGGAGATTTATTTTTAGGGAGCTTTAAAATTTTGAATTCAATTTCCTCAACAGTTTTAGAGTTATTCAGATTAGCTCTTTAATATTGGGAAAGATGTGGTAGTGCTTTTTTTCTTTCTTTTTTAATTTTTAGAGAAATCGGTCCATTTCATCTAAGTTGTCAACTTCAGATGTATGGAGTTGTTTTTAGTATTCCTTTATTATCTTTTTGATGTCTACAGAGTCTATATTGAAATTCTCTATGTCATTCCTGATATTGATCATTTGTGTCTTCTCTTTTTTTTTCTTGTCAGTATAATTAGAAGTTCATCACTTTTATCGATCTTTTCAAAGGACTATTGCTCTTTCTTAATCTTTTGTATTGTTTTCTTTTCTGCTTTCAATTTCATTGATTTCTGCTCACCTTTATTATTTTTTTGCTTCTTTTTGTCTTGTGTTTACTTTGCTATTTTCCCCTCAGTTCTTGAGGTGGGAGCTTAGATGATTGATTTGAGTCTATTCTTCTTTTCTAATGTATGCACTTAGGGTTATAAACTCCCCTCTCAGTACTGCTTTAGCTGCGACCCACAAATTCCGATATATTGTATTTTCCTTTTCATTCCGTAAAATACATGTTTTGGTTTCCCTTAAGAGTTCTTTTTAGCCCATGGATTAGTTTGTAGTGTGCTGTTTAATTGCCAAGGGTTTGCTGATGTTTTCCTGACATTGGTTTCTTGTTTGATTCCATTGTCCTTAGAGAAAACTGTATGATTTCAATTCATTTAAATTTGTCAAGGTTTGTTTTATGGTATATCTTGGTATATGTTCTTTGGGCACTTGAAAAGAATGTGCATTTTGCTGTTGGTGGGTGGAATGTCGTTGAAAATCTTGCTGATTTTCTGTCGAGGTGTTCTGTCAGTTGTTGAGAGAGGTGTATTGAAGTGCAACATTATAATGGTGGATCTGTTTATTTATCCTTTAAATTCTATCAGCTTTGCTTCACATATTTTTCAGCTCTATTGTCTGATGTATAAGCATTTAGGATTGCAATGTCTTCTTGATAGACTGACCCTTTCATCATTATATAATATTCTTCTCCATCTCTGGTGATTTTCTTTGCTCTCAAGTTTACTTTATTTAATATTGTGTAGCCTCTCCTGTTTTTTGTTTTTTTGGTTAGTGTTTGCATACTATAATTTTTCCACCTTTTTACTTTCAACCTGTGTATCATTATATTGGAAATTACTTTATTATCCACAGCATGTTTTTTTTTTTAAATCCACTCTGTTGATCTCTGTTTTAATTGGTGTATTTGGGCCATTTACACTTAATATAATTATTGATATGTTAGGGCGTACACCTGTCATTTTCTTTTTTGTTTTCTGTTAGATCTGTTGTTTCTGTTTTCCTTTTTTTCCTGTCTTCCTCTGTGTTACTGTAAGATACTTTAGCATTTCATTTTGGTTTATCTCTGTCATTTTTTGGTGTATCTCTCTGTCTGGCCTTTTCAGTGGTTGTGCTAAATGTGTGCATGTTTGTATGTGTGTTTTCTCATTACAGTGTACAGGTGTTGGTGTTTTACCAGTTTGAATGAACTCGAGAAACCTTTGCTCCTTTCACATGTCTTAACTCTTCCCCATTTATAATACAATATTTACTCTGTACATCTACAACCACCTTACATATTGCTATAATTTTTGTTTCAACCATTGAACATAATTCAAAAACCTTAAGAGAAGGAAAATCATATTTTTGCTTCCATAATCTTTCTTCCTTCATTTTTTCTGTAACTTCCTTTCTGTTTGGAGTACTTCATTTAAACATTCTTTTAGGGAGGTCTTCTGGAAAAAACATTCTCTTAGTGTTTCTTAATTGTGAGAGTGTCTTGATTTATTCTTTATTCCTGAAGGATATTTTCACTGGATGTAGGATTCTAGAGTGATACTTCTTTTTTCTCAGCTCTTAAAAATGTTGTGGCCGATGGCCTCCATAGTTCTGATGAGAAATTTGCTGTCATCCAGATTGTTTTTTTCCCTATAGGTAAGGTATTATTTCCCTCTTGCTGCTTTCAAGATTTTTCCTTTATCTTTCGTTTTCAACTATGATGTGTTTTCATATGGATCTCTTTTTTTCCTGTTTTGGATTCACTCAGCCTTTTGAATCTGTAGGTTTATGTCTTTTGCGAAATTTGGGAAGTTTTTAGCCATTGTGTCTGTAAGTACTTTTTCAGCCCCACCCTCTTTCTCCTCTCCCGCTGAGATTCCAATTGCTTAAATGTTAGATCTTTTCTTTATAATTGCACAGATCCCCAAGACTGTTCTTTTTGAAATGCATTTTCTCTCTGTTGTTTGAGATTGGGTAATTTCTATAAATTTATATTCCAGTTCACTGGTTCTTTTCTCTATCCTCTCCATTCTGATACTGAACCCATCAGCCAAATGTTTTGACCATTGTACTTTTCAGTTCTAAAATTTCCATTTGGTTCTTATTTAAACCTTCTGTTTCTTTACTGAAGTCTTTATATTTTTCAGTGTGTTCATAATTGCTCATCAAAGCATTTTTTTATGACGGCTCCTTTATAATCTCTGTTGGGATAAGTGATTTCAGTTGAAACCTGGACATCTTAGGCACTGTGAATGAGACTCTGGATTTTATTTAAACCCTCTATTTTAGCTGGCTTCCTTTGGCACCACTCTGGCAGGGAAGGGGGGCACTGCCTTGTTACTTCCAGGTGGGGGTTGAAGTCCAATTTCCACCCTTGGCCTCCCGACCTCCAAAGTGGGGGAGTTCCTTGCTACCTCTGGCTCCCCACTAGGCTTCCACTGACCCCACCCTGACTGGGAGGGATAGGACTGCCTCATTACTGCTTCCCATGCGGCCTCCACTTACACCGTGGGGTGGGGGTAACCTCTTTGCTGTTTGGTGGTGATGAAAATACTGACTCTCTACCAGACCTCCTATTCCCCATTCGGCATGGGGAAAGGGGCACCTGGTTTCAGCCTGGCGAGGGTGGAATTCTAGGTTCCCATTCAGCCTTTCTCGTGCAGGTAGGGGGTGGCCATGGCCAGCCACATTCTCCTGTGGTGTTTGGCTGGAGTAGACCAATTCTTGTCAGCTGAGCTGTCTTTCTAGACTGTCTCTTTCCCAGATCTTTAGCTAGAGAGAGCAGACTTTTATTGGTCTGTCCCTGTTGCTTTTCTGGGTTGATGACTTCTCTGGTTCTAAGTGTGGGGTTAAAAGAAAAGCCGGAGAACTCCCACCGTGTTGCTCCACCTTCTAGAGTCTTCTGTGTAATGTTCAGGGTTTCCAGTTGTGCCTAACAGGAGGAATGGAGAGAAAGATGTCTACTCCATTTTCCTGGAAGCAGAAGTCCTCCTTCTGGTCTGCCCTCAACTATCAGTGCCCCTTTACGTTGAGCCAGCGATCTTCCTGGCCATCCCAAATTTGCCCTGGAGAAGCTGCGTCACTGCCGCTGATCCGGGATTCTGGTGCCCTCTGCGACGTGCGAGCTGATGTTTAAGCAGGGA
>PVKH010025017.1:0-13502 GCA_004027955.1 Chaetophractus vellerosus | reverse complement strand
CACCTTTATTTATAAAGCATTTTAAACGTTACCACCTCATTTTATAGTTTGAGAAGTGAAAGAAAAAAAAGGTTAAGACATTTGCTTAGATTTAGTTACTGAGTAAATCGGTGGCAGAAGCCAAATGCTCTCTCTAGAGACACTGGGGAGGCCTTAAAGAAATTTGAAAAGCTTGCTGCCAAAGAAAAGTGCTAAGTAATTCAAAGCTAAGTTTCAGAATCACAATGTCCTGTTCTTATAGTTCAAAAGGCTTTCTGACACATTGCATGGTCTCAGTCACCTTGTGAAGCAGATAGTAATCCTATGTCAACTCTCTAGCACAGTATATCCAAGGTCCCACATATCCTCCATTTCTTTCCTGGTCTTACTGAAATTCATGACTATGAACTTCAAGTATGACCTAAAGCATCCCACAATTCTACCAGACAACTCTTTCATACCTTCTGCTTTCTTTTCAAACCTCCAGTATGTCCTCCCTCACTCCCATTTAACCTTATCATAGACGCAATCAGAAGAGAACTCTCACAAGCTCCCACCACATCCACCCCCTACCACTGCAGCACATACACCTCCCCTCCCCTTAGGATGTGCTCTTCAGCATGAGCACCAGACACCACCCTCTCTTGTCTATTCAAGGACATCACTCTGGCACCTGTTGTTTTTTTCTCTACTGCACCATCAGTGTCTCCTTCTCCATGAGATTATTCCCCTCAGCCTAAAAGCATGTTGTAATATCCCTAATCTTTAGGAAACAACAAAAAAATCTCTATATGATCCCACATCCTGCTCCAATAATGACCTCAATTCTTGGCCCCCTCTCAATATCTTGAAAGAATCGCCCAAGATAATTGTCTCAATTCCTCTCTTCCCATTTTTCTCTTGAGCCCATTCCAACCATGCTTCTGACTCCGAACTCTTCCAAATCAGCTCTGTGTTAAGGTCATAATGAACTGTGCGTTGCTAAAAATAAGGACTTTATATCCACTGGGATATCTTGGTCCTCCTTTACTTGACCTATACAAGATCCAAGGATGAAATGCCCAGCATAACCAGGGAGTTTTTTCAGTGTTTAGTCTTTGAACTTTTTTGCAATTTAGGTGAATAACAATGGGGAGGGCAATGTGGACAAGAATATTTCCACCCTTTTGAGAAAACACAAATAGCTGTGGGCTTGTATTGGGGACAAAATAAGAGAAAAACTGAGATGGTATTTAACTCCTCTGTGGTATCAGGTGGAGAATCTGTCATGAGAAGCAAAGGGAAGACAGTATAAAAAGGAAAGAGGCCATTCCTGAGACCACTCGAGAAATAACAGAAAGTGCACAAGAGCTGCTCTAAGAATGAACTCTTAACTGCTAGAAAGTCCTAGATAACAACTTTTCACTCCCAGCCTTAACAAGTGTTTCTCAGCCCCTATCCTGGGCCTCAGCTTCATTCTCTTTGCTTTGCCCCAGGCCATGGAAACCCAATCTGTGGACTTGAGGGAGTCACATCTTAAATAGCAAAGCAGATAAATAACGGGGGTGGGGGGGTGGGGGGGATTGGAGGAGTCTCCTCTTTTACTGCAACTAAAGAAAATGATTACAGATAGAGGACATGCCCAAGTTAGAAGCTCACTTTCAAAAAGAATTCTTAGTATGATGTTGGTTCAAGGGCTGATGCCTTGGACATTACTGTCACAGGCTTACCTCATTTTATTACACTTTGCTTCATTGGGCTGGGCAGATACCACAGCTTTTGTTTGCTTGTTTTTACAAACTGAAGGTTTGTGGCAGCCCTATGTCCAGCAAGTCTATCAGTGCCATTTTTCAAGCAGCATGTGCTCACTTTGTGTCTCTGTGACCCTGGGTAATTCTCACAATATTTCTAACTTTTTCGTTAAAATTATATCTGTCGTAGTGATCCATAATCAGGGTTCCTCGATGTTACTATTGTAATTGTTATGGGGCACCACAAATCATGCCCATATAAGATGGTGAACTTAATTAATACACGTGTGTGTTCTGACTGCTTCACTGCCTGGCTATTCCCCTGTCTCTCTCCTTCTCCTTGGGCTTCCCTATTTGCTGAGACATAAAAATATTGAAATTAGGCCAAATTATTATTACAATGGCCTCTAAGTGTTCAAGTGAAAGGAAGAGTCTTTCACTTTAAATCAAAAGCTAGAAATAATTAAGCTTAGTGAGGAAGGCATGTCAAAAGCTGAGATAGGCTGAAAGCTAGGCTTCTTGCACCAAACAGTCAAGGTGTGAATGCAAAGGAAGGAAATTAAAAGTGCTACTCCAATGAACACATGGAATGATAAGAAAGAACCTTATTGCTGATATGGAGAAAGTTTTAGTGGTCTGGTTAGAATATCACACCAGTCACAAGATTCCCTTAAGCCAAAACCTAATCCAGAGCAAGGCCCTAACTCTCTTCAATTTTATGCAGGCTGCGAGAGGTGAGGAAGCTGCTGAAGAAAAGTTTGAAGCCAGCAGCAGTTGGTTCATGAGGTTTAAGGAAAGACGCCATCTCCATAACATCAGAGTGCAAGGTGAAGCAGCAAGTGCTGATGTAGAAACTGCAGGAAGTATTCCAGAAGAACTAGATAAGATAATTGATGATGGTGACTACACTACAGATTTTCAATGTAAACAAAACTGCTTTTTATTGGAAGAAGGTGCCACCTAGGACTTTCATAGCTAGAGGGAAGTCAATGCTTGGCTTCAAAGATTCAAAGGACAGGTTGACTCTCTTGTTAGGGGCTACTGAAGCTGGTGACTTTCATTTGAAGCCAGTTCTGATTTACCATTAGGAAAGTCCTAGAGCCCTTCAGAATTATGCTAAATATACTCTGCCTGTACCCTAAATGGAACAAAGCCTGGTTGATAACACATCTGTTTACAACATGGTTTACTGAATATTTTAAGCCCACTGTTGAGACCTGCTGCTCAGAAAAAAGATTCCTTTCAAAATATTATTGCTTATTGACAATGAACCTGGTCACCCAAGAGCTGTGATATAGATGTGCAACAAGATTAACTAAAACAGCATCCATGGATCAAGGAGTCATTTCAACTTTCAATTCTTATTATCTAAGAAATATATTTTGTAAGGCTAGAGCTGCCATAGATAACTATTCCTCTGATGGGTCTGGGTAAAGTAAATTGAAAACCTGGGATTCACCATTCTAGATGCCACTAAGAAAATTTGTGATTCATGGGAAGCGGCCAAAATATCAACGTTAACAGGAGTTTAGCAGAAGTTGATTCAAACCCTCATGGCTGACTTTGAGGGGTTCAAGACTTCAGATGTCGTGGAAACAGCACAAGAACTAGAATTAGAAGTGGAGCCTGAAGATGTGACCGAACTGTTGTGATCTCATGATAAAACATGAAAGGATGAGAAGTTGCTTCTTTATGGATCAGCAAAGAAAGTGGTTTCTTGAGATGGAATTGACTCCTTGTGAAGATGCTGTGAACTTTTTAAAAATGACAACAAAGGATTTAGAATATTACATAAACTTAGTTGATAAAGCTGTGGCCTGTGGCATGGTTTGAGAAGACTGACTCCAATTGTGAAAGAAGTTCTACTTTGGTTAAAATACTATCAAACAGCATCACATACTACAGAAAAATCTTTTGTGAAAGGAAGAGTCAATCAATGTGAGAAACTTCATCATTGTCTTATTTTAGGAAATTGCCACAGCCACCCCAACCTTCAGTGACCACCACCCTGATCAGTCAGCAGCCATAACCCCTCCATCAGCAAAAAGATTATGACTCACTGAAGGCTCAGATGATGGTTAGCATTTTTTTTAGCAATAAACTACTTTTTAAATTAAAGTGTGTGCATTGTTTTTTAGATGTAATGCTATTGCACCTTAAAGAGACTACAGTATAGTGTAAACATAACTTTAAATGCACTTGGAAACCATAAAACTTGAGTGACTTGCTTTATTGCAATGTTTGTTTTACCACAGTGGTCTGGAACTGAGTCTGCAATATTAAACATTTGCTCTTGGTGACTTGTTTGGGCTGACCTGAAGACCCAAATTCCATGCAAAAACATGTACTTAGTTGACTTGCAAAGAACTTGGGGGACATCACTATCCCTGTTAGAGAGAACTCTTTATACATGCTCAAATACATGACATAATTGTAATTTGAGTCAGGTGGGCTCATCTTTTTCATATGAAATTGAAAATTCCAGATACAAGATGATTCACTTGGGCACACAGACTCTTTCCATGAAAGGTAAGGCTGGGGTATGGATAAAAAAGAGAAGCATCTTCTATTTCCCCTCAACTCAAACCCGTACCAAAAACATGTTTTTAAATGGAAACTAAAAATATTAAGGCAAGATAGGATCATTGCTTAATTCTCCAGAGACAGGAGGCTTTAGTTATTCTATTATGAATCAAATCTAAGGCATTCTTTTTCCTTTATGATATTACAATTGATGTCTGCGAAGAGAAGGATGATATAGCTAGGACTACTGCCAATATCCAGGGCTTTGGTGTTTGTAGTACAGATAGGCAAGGAACCAGCTGCTATTCTTATTTCCAGATCAGTAAGGGAATCCAATCCTCACATCTTGTATTTGTGTTTCTGTGGAAATAAACAGTGTGAGAATACATGCTATTTTCCTTTAAGATAGGAAAACTTGCTTATTTCAATCTGATTCCTCATATGACACTTTAAGAATTGATTCTGGAGTTCTACCACAGCTGTTTTTCCTAAACTGAATGAAAATCCTGAAAATTGTTGAAAAGCTGAATGTTTCTTAAATACAGAGAAACTGCTGGACTTAAAAATGACAATAAAGATCTTAAATTACATCCAGTATTAGAATCCCACATGATCTTTTGTAGACAATAGATTTGGATGACCCAGAAAGCTTTGAAAAATAACCCACCATCCTGAGCTAAGATTTCCATTGTTTCTTGAGTGACACAAAAGAAACAGGAAACCAAGAAAGTCGCTGACAAAAAAAGTGAATATAAATATTTGCAACTCGGCATCCAAATGGGGAAATGTTTCAGCCAACAGTTGTTATGCTTCTTGAGCTAAAAAGGCAAGGCTAAGGCCCTGGCTGACAACCCTTGGGGAAAGCCCTCTCTGCAGGGTTTATCAGCTGCAGTTGCTGCAGGAAATATCAGTTATGGTGCAGAAAGAGGCATTATTCCCTTTAAGCCAGTATTGATCCCCTATCACATTGTGGTTCTAATGGGCACTGGATTCTTAGAAGTGCCAACTCTCAGATGAAATATAAAATTGAGCTCCTGCCTTTTGTGGTCAATGGCGAGCCTGTGGCAGCTTTGACAGGAGGAAGAATATAGAATTCTGCTGTCCTAAATTGACTGCATCTATTCAGTCTTCCTGAAATTTGGTCTCTCCTTATAATTCATTACCTTTTGTGCTTAACTGTTACTCTGACCTACTAGGTAGATGCTTTGTTTCACCACCAATGGCCTTATTTTAGTGAACGAAAAAATGACCCATAAATATAATTTTTAAAAACACCAATGGGTCTAAATGATAGTAAAGCATGTGACAAATATATGTTTTTAATCTGTGTAATAACTGAAGTTAGTGCTGGCTGCCAGCAACTCACACCTCTGTGGTTTTCCTTACTGTTGATTTACTGATGCTATAAATAATTGTCTTCCCTTGGTTTCATTTTGTTGTTTATTTTATCTTATGTATTGAAAACATATAAAAGTGATTAAAAAAAAAGAGCAGTAGGGCATTTTGTGCATAGTTAAAATCTTATAGGATTACCAAGAAACTCTTATTAAAATCGATTATGTAAAAATAAAACCAACAAAAAATTTCTCTCCCAATTCAAACAAAATAGGTAAAGCAGAGAATGATTTAAAAAAAAAATCTCTGCATACAGAAGATAATTGACAATTGAATGAATTTTTTTTTTCAGGAACCCATCATATACTCTTCTGTTCAGTCACTTTGTTTATCAATATCCCTTGAAAAACAATTCAAAGACAGCACTACCATTTTGCAATTTTAGGGCTAGAAGGAAGTGGGAGATGAAGCAGGCTCCTAAGAATAGGATATCCAAAATAAATTCTGCCTCCTTCCTCTAAAGAGAATGGTAATGTGAACCCTTCTATTTAATTGCTTGTCTTTCTGATTTGTAACATATTACTGGAGTTGAATGTCCCTCTCTATATTTGATTCAGTCTTTCTCATATCTCCACTTAATTCCTAGCAATTCTAAACTTTCATCCGTACGTGTTCACTGAAACCGCTCCCAACAAGATCATCAAAGGTCTCAACATTCCTAAACTCAACGGTACCTTCTCATGCTTCATTTTCTCCTATATTTGTGACACTCTGGAAGGCTATTTATAACTTTGAATATTATAATTACCATATTATATAACAATAGCAATATCATCACATCATCTTCATATGTGGCTCTATAGTTTGCAAATGTTTTCTCCATATATTAACTCAACTCCTGTGACAGAGGTGACATAGATCTATTTATCTTCTTTTGCATAAAGTTGAAAGCAGACCTAACTTTCAGGCAGAGTCAATGATAGAACACAAGTCCTCAGACTGCTGGGTACCATGCTCTGCCATGATATGGCCCTTTGCCATGTTCATGCTCCTACTTTTGACAATTCACTCATTATGTTCTTTGATAATTGATCTTCTCAACATTTGTGTTGAAGACCATTATAAATTCAAATAATCTTGTGTGACTTTATGCATAAGAATGATCCTTTACTTCTTCCCAGCCTGTCACTGAATATATGTTATATTAGCCATATCTAAAGATAGCAATGTGTTCAAGAAGTAAGAAAAACAAACTCATATCCACATAGTGCTGACCTAACTTGCATAGAGTGTATGCTCCATGAAGGCAGGGATCTTTGTTTTATTCACTGATGTATCACCAAGCACTGCCCCATAACAAACAGGTACTTAATAAATATTTCTTGAGTAACAACCTAAGCATGGCAGGATTTTATTACCTTATTTCACTTAAAATTTCAAGCTAATCTTTTCCAAAAAAGTACTTGGGAAAACATTACCTGGATAACAATTAAGCTGATGTTATATTATTTTGGTTTAATGGTTCTGCATCATTTCTCTTGATGATGCAGCATGGGGTCTACAACAGTGCCACCCAGTAGAAATATAATGTAAGTCACAAAAGTGAACTACATAGAAAATTTATAATTTTCTAGAAGCCACATTAAAAAATGAAAAAACAATCAGGTGAAGTTAATTTTAAGATACTTTAACCCAAGATGTCAAATACTATCATTGTAACAGGTAAGTAAAATTTTTAAAAAGCTCTATTAATGAGATATTTAACATTCTTTTTCCTTTGTACTAAATCTTTAAAATCAAATATGTGTTTTACACTTATACCTTAACTCAGACTAGTCATATTCCAAGAGCTCAAAGTCATATATGGACATCACAGTCTAGAACCTGGAGTTTCTATCAGTGTTATTACTTATAACATTTTAGAATTGGATATATTTATGGGAAATTTCAGTGATAAGTAACTTTATCTCAAGTTGGATTTTGCACTATTAGAAAATTATTAAAAATAACTTAGCAATTATGACAAAAATAGACATTTTGAATTTTGAGTTAAAAGTAAGTTCAAATTTAGAACAATCTATATCCAAATGGATTAATAGAAATTCTTTAAAGTTTTCATTCTCCTATATTTACTAGAAATACTCCTATTATTTAACAATAAGTCACCAGGCAGGGATGTGTATAGTTCACTTGGTTAGAGCAAAAAGTTACTAAAATCAAGTTCATGTGCTCACTTCAGCAGCACATATACTAAAATCAAGTTCATAAGCCCCACCCATGTCTGGAATAGTGAACATTTTGTGAATATGGTCACAGACTGTTCAACTAATCATGGTTAGTTCTCAAATAAATATGTAATTTTTGAGCTCCACACGGAAATATAATGAGAATGCAGATAAAAACATACGCCAAATACTGGGGGAGAAGTCGCAAAAATATATAATCTATTCATTATTAGCTCAATGAATGAAAGATAACCTATTCATGGCATCAATCAGACAGAAGGAAAATGCTTTCCCAACATTTTTTTTTATTACTTGAAAAACAATCAAGTGACAAATGCAACATTTCATAAATTTAGCATTTCATAATGATTTTGTTTTATATAAAAAGAAAGGAACCGTTCTACTCTTTAGGTAATTTGTATTTATGTAACTTCTGTGTCTGGCAAAATAGACAATGCTGAATGATTAAAAATAGCCTTGTAAAGCTTGAAAGCTAATAATGACACCACTTGCTGTTGCTAGCACCCATTTTTCAACATATGGTCATCATTTACCTAAGCACAGGGAAGTCAGGCTATTGTTCAAAGACTTTTCTGACTTTACCTTATGGTTCTCTGCACATTTTAGTAAATCCGTGAAAATTAGAAGACTCTAACTTGCTAAATGTGACTCTCCTTTCCAAAATGAGATGGACCTTTATTCCTTGCTATTCTCCTGTTCAGACTGGAACAGGCCCTATATTGGGGCCAAGGGTCACAGAGTTGCCACTGTTCGAATCTGACAGCCTTGCCTCTTTTGATGGTTCTATTCATAGCATAGCAGCATTATCTTGTACTGGATTGACGGTACCAAGTTTCATTATGAAATCTGAAACTACTTCTATGATTTTGGTTTCATGTATTTCCAGAAAATTAGTGAAAAAAAGAAATCTGGCATGAGTCATAGATGTGACCTTAAGAGAAACTAGCTCAGGCCAGTACCCTACTGCCTCCTGCTGTCAGTTTGAAGAAAGTGAGTGGCTGAGAGGACTTCAGACAACAGTCCTCTAAGAGGTTTGCAGATTGTCTGCCTTCTTGGGCATGTAATTAAGGAGATAGGTGTTTTCTGAATTCCTCTAAATTCTTTCCCTGTTCAGACTGCTGGATCTGTGACAAAATCCCAGCAAACACCCTCTGAGCATGGATCTTATTCCACTCCAAAAAAAGACTGGTTTCAAAGGTAATCCACACAATAACATCTGTTCTTTTAAAATTATATTTTGCTTTATTTTCTTCTTACATCTTTCACTTTTTTTCCTTCTCCCTTTCTCTTACAGGGAATTACCTAATAGCATTAAGGAAAAGGTAAGAGAAGAAATATACTATTTTTCCATTTTTAGTAGCTTTATCCTAAATGAAAATATTAACAAGTATGACATGAGTTAAAATAAATATAGTAAGAAGTAGAACAATTCATTAAATCCAGAGAAATGTTTAAAAACTTCCTATTATATTTCTAAAATATGGAAAGAGTCCATGACAATTTAAGGTAAATATAAACTAATCATTTTTAGAACTAGTATAATTGGATCAATGATTTGAGTGCTAGATGTCAAGTCCCTTGATCTCCAAACTACAATTTGACTTCTGATGGTCCTGGCTGAGTCCAGAATATCATCGACCTTTGTTTTAAAGGTGAGATTTTTGACTGACAAAATAAGTCAGACAAAGTGGACCTTTCTTAGAAGCAGCTCCCTTTTAATAAGGAAAGAGTAAAGGAAATGTCAACATCAGTTATTTTCTTGCAAATAAAATACCAAGTTTGGTTCCTGGCTGCACTGAGATCTCTGAAAAATTGGCTTCTGTAAACAACTTATTTTTCATGCAGCATCGGCTGGGCTGATGCTCTTTAAGACTCTGTGTACACCATTGGATCTGACTACACAATTCCCTCTTTCCACTCACTGCTATAGATGCCTTCCTCTAGCTTCTTTACCCAGCAGGGACCATTTCCTCAAAGACCTGCTTCCACTTGGTCCTCCTAGGGCTTTGGAGCACCTCCTGTCTCTATAGTAACAGGAAACACAAAGGACTAGAAATGTGCCATACAGCAGGCAGAAAAGAAAGAAATTAGAGTGCAGTACTCTTGGTAAGCTAAAGAAGGTGCTGACAGCAGGAAAATGGACAAGGAGGACAAGTTGTATCAATTGTTAGTAGTTTCATTTCTTGTATATTCTCTTAAAAGGATTACAAGTGCTAACACAGAAAATGCTTTAAAATATATGGAACTTTATAATCCATGTGATATTTTAAATTAAAAAAATTGGATAGCCACATTAGTCATAAATGTACAGCAATTCATTGTTTATTGAACTATATGATAAATAAGAGCTCTCAGCTAAGTGAGAGACACAGCATAAAAAGAAAAATTAAGTCAAATATTCTAGTATGTTTTATGTTAAAGACAAGGGGAAATACATGAGTTACTACTATGACATGGCATAATGTTTTCTTTTTTATTTAACTTTAAGATAAACATTTTTTAGTCTTTTACAACTTGGGAATAATATTAAATATAGTAACTAATTCAGTGGTTTGGAATAATCAGAGGGCATATGTCGTAAAATTGTTAGTCAACTCCTGGTCACAAACCATACCCTTAACTCAGACTGGTTGTCTCAGAACATGGTGGAGTAAGATAACAGTTTCTTTATCAAGGGAAAAAAAAATCGCCAGTGAGAAAACTCAAAGCACGTGGCTTGATGATGAGCTACGACTATCATCTGTATATAAGGGACAGCAATGCTATCAATAGAAACCTGAAAATTTTCATATAAACACATATCCACACATTATATATTATTCATATAGATATCTAATAAAATACACATAATCATACATAGTTATTCTATCATGATTTTTAAAAATAGTTCAAGCAGGCGAATGAAATAATGCTGAACATAGATGTTGTGGGCTTGCCTATGAAGTTCAGAATTCTACTGAAAGGCTGGAGAAAATGTACAAATTTCCTAAGGGGCCTCAGGGCAGCCTCTGCAGATACAATTCAACATCTGAACTCACAGACTGACAAAGTTCTTTCTGAACTCTGTTCTGAGAGGCAGTACCCCCAACAATTAGACTAGTAGAAGAACTTCAGGAGAGCTAATCAGACACTTGCTTGCAGAACTATATTATTGGGATCTGAGATTTCTCTGCATAGTCAGTTTATTTTTTAACTGATCAACTGAGAGAGCTATAAACTAGAGCCACTAGGGGTCAGACAGTTACACCTGTTGGCAGTCTTTAAATTTAAGTACTTTGAATAACTTTTAAGAACTTTAAAATGTGGAACATTATACATTCTTTGACAACTATTAATACGGTTGTTAATTAATTGTTCTATTTCTAAAGGTCTTAAGAGTTTGCAATGTTACTACCTAGCTTTATTTATTTATTTATTTTTTTTAAGTACTGGGCTGGGGATTGAACCTGGGACCTCATATGTGAGAAGCCGGTGCTCAAACACTTGAGTCACAACGTCTCCCCTGAACTGGTTTTTTTTTGTTGTTGTTTGCTTGTTTGTTTTTTTTTAGGAGGCACTGGGAACCAAGTCCAGGACCCCCCATGTGTGGTGCTCAACACTTGAGCCACATCCGCTCCCACTACCTACCTTTTTACCCTGGTTTTCTTTTTTATTTGTTAGAGGAAAGAAACCATTGCAACTAACAGAACCTAGTAATTTTTACAATTAATGCAATCTCATGACATGAAAAGCCCTCTGTCTGGGTTAGAAGAACACAGAAGCAATTTGTTCTGCAGTTTTACCAAGTTCATTGAGCAACTGTAACATTCATGGACCGTTCAGTAGGAATCATTCTATTTCTCTAAGGTAATACCTCGTGTCTCTTTTCTCTTGGTATACATAAGTTTTATCTTATACATGTTGATAGTCCTACTTATCAAAGTGAACAATTGCTATAATGGGTGTGGGGGTCATTCCTCATCTGCCCAATGGGATTTTACGATTTGACACATTAAAAAATACTTTGTTAAAAATATTTTTGAAGTAGCTCAGTGGTTGAGCACCTGCTTCACATGTACGAGGCCCCAGGTTCAATTCCTAGTATTTTTTTCAGCAAAAACACAATTGGCAAATATAGAACTCAGAATTAGCACTAACAAAAGTATATTCACTTTCTCATCATCTTATGAATAAAATAATTCTTTGCAAGATTTTTTTTTTCCCATTTCAGGCTATGTGTTACAACTTGTTCCGAGTTTTTACAAAAGACTAACAATAAATTCAATACTAACATGTCGGAGCACTTAAGTGCCAGGTCTGCATGAAGTGTTTTATATGAATCATCACGCAGCCTAATGAAGCATGATTTTTATTCTTTCTACTTCACAGATGGGGAAGGGAGACTTGAAAGGCTAAGAAACTTGCCCAAGTCATTGGCAAGTTAGGGTGGTGCTGAGATTCAAGCCCAAGTCCTCTGATTCAGCTCCTGTCTCTTAACTATAGCACTGTTATTTAACATTTTAGAACTGTAAATGTTGAGGGAGAAGCAGATAATACTGCTATATTGGCACAAGGAACCATGAGACACTTCATTTTTACCACTATTATTGCTGACAAATGCCTTGAAAATCTATTAGGCTCTCTTGTTAAACAGAACCAGGGATATTTATTTCCAAGGTGTTTGGTTGTATGGTATAAAGCACACTCTATTCCCACACTTGCTATATAATTATTCATATAAGAAACAAAATCTCTGACCCAGATCCACTAGTATATTAGAAAATACTCCAAAAGCATTACAACATTTTTGGAGCTGAACTACACAAAGCTAGGCATTTTGACATTATTATACTTAAAAACTTTATTTTAACAAATACTTCCCAATTCATAGCAAATGGAGAGTCTAGAGGTATAAAACTATGTTTTTGTTTTTTTAAAAAATAAAATAACCACAAATGCCTCATTCTAGGTTTAAATGTTAAAGTTTCAGCATATAATGTTCTCTACCTAGTAATCTATGCTTGAGATCACTGCACTATTCTTTTAGGAAATAGTGCAATTCCTTACATAATGACAAGCTTTTACAGTTTTTTAAGCTTTACTTATGTAGTGAACTATGCATACACTATAATAATCTCATGATCTCTCAAATCTCATCAAGTACCACCTTCTGATTTCCCAAATGGTTGTGCTGTCTCCTTCCATCTAACACTTCTCTCATATCCTGGTCTGCCTGGTGGTGTAGATTTTTTTGTGCTCCTCACACACACTAGCATCTAGGGACAAGATCCTAAACTACTTGGTGTAGGGTCTATGTTCTTTTCATCCTTTGTGGGGTGAAAAGCAGTACTTTACATGCAGACGTGTCATATTTCGTCAAAAGATTCCACAGTCAAGAGGGCAGAAATTACATTTCAGAATTCTCTAGTACACTACAGAATACAAGATGGATAATGTGCTTTCATTCATTTAGTCAACATTTACTGAGAACACATAGTGGGCCAGGTTGTGCTGGGTGTACGGATATAGCAGAGAACAGACAGACACGGTCCCTGCCTTCAGGAAGCCTATAGTTTAACCACATCAATTTATTCATGTAATACCTACCCTCTATCACTAGGAGGAATGGCAAGAACAATAGCTTGAAGTGTTCTGAGAAGTCAGTTATGCCTCTCATTTAAAAAAATACATTATTGATTTTGGTAACTGT